>KV006346.1:60526-79883 GCA_001598015.1 Dorcoceras hygrometricum
GCAAGGCACGACTGGTCGCAAAAGGTTACACTCAAAGGCAAGGTGTTGACTACGATGAAACCTTCTCGCCAGTCGCAATGTTCAAGTCAATTAGAATCTTATTAGCCATAGCCGCATGGTACGACTATAAGATATGGCAAATGGATGTGAAAACTGCGTTCCTTAATGGAAACATTAAGGAAGAGATCTATATGACGCATCCTGAGGGTTTCACATCTGTTGGAAGCGAGCATAAGGTATGCAAGCTTCAGAGATCGATCTACGGTCTCAAACAAGCATCGAGGAGTTGGAACCTGAGATTCGATGAAACAATTAAGGAATTCGGTTTCATGAAGAATCCCGAGGAGCCATGTGTTTATAAGAAGGTAGTTAAAAGCGCTGTGACATTCCTCGTACTTTACGTTGATGACATTCTACTCATTGGGAATGATGTAGGAATGCTGCAGTCAACTAAAGTATGGTTGTCTAATATATTCTCGATGAAGGACATGGGTGAAGCATTCTATATTCTTAGAATACAGATCTATCGGGATAGATCGAAACGGATTCTCGGACTCATCCAGGCCACCTACATCGATACCATACTTAAGAGGTTCTCTATGGAAGAGTACAAGAGAGGACACCTACCTATGTGCCACGGGGTCACTCTGTCTAAGTCTATGTGTCCGAAGACTGATGAGGAGATAGAGAGTATGACACGTGTGCCATATGCCTCGGCAATAGGTAGTATTATGTATGGCATGATCTCGAGTAGACCGGATGTCGCATATGCTCTGAGTGTCACGAGCCGCTACCAGGCCAACCCCGGCCAATTACATTGGAAGGCTGTGAAGGATATTCTTAAGTACTTACGAAGGATATGTTCATGGTCTATGGGGGTGGTGAACTGAAACTGGAAGGATACACTGATTCTAGCTTCCAGTGTGACGTGGATGATTCGAAGTCAACCTCTGGATTTTTTTTCATGCTCAATGGTGGTGCTGTCTCTTGGAAGAGTTCCAAGCAAGACACCATCGCGGATTCAACCACTGAGGCTGAGTACATCGCAGCATCAGATGCTGCTAAGGAGGCAGTTTGGATAAGGAATTTCGTCCAAGAGTTGGGAGTCATTCCTAATGGAGTTGGTCCAGTCTCGGTGTACTGCAAAAACACGGGTGCCTTTGCGCAAGCAAAGGAGCCTAGGTCTCACCAAAGATCCAAACACATACTGAGGAAATACCACATAATCCGGGATATTGTGGCTAGAGGTGACATAGCAGTTGAGAGAGTCGCCTCTACAGACAACGTTGCTGATCCACTTACGAAGCCCTTGCCAGGACCCTTGTTTGAAAAACATCACGAAACAATGGGACTGCGTCTGATGAGTAGTTGGCTTTAGGGCAAGTGGGAGATTGTTAGAGTAGATGCCAACTAGCCAAATTGTGGCGTGTGGGTTTTGTTAGATGTGATAGTGGATATGACGGCTATCATGAAACACATCGAATAGTCACTGTGTATTCTGAACATGTTCCTAGTCGATTGGGCCGTCAAAATGAGGATAAGGCCGCCCGAGCTCGATACTAGTATCTGCGATGCGAAGTACCATGTTTCACTGGTAGGGAACATTGTGATGTTCTGAGCATGCAGATAGATAGTGACCTGGTGATCTTTCGAACTACCCTCGTTCGGACTTTCCAAGTGGTTACCATTTGTCGAGTGGATAAGTCCGAGGTCTTGGTTGTACAGATTAGTCCTCACGACTCAAAACGTCATTGAGACTCTATATGATAGGCGTTTCACTTTGACCCGTTTGCCGACTCACTTGGGATCATTAGGCGGCGGGATTGGGTGAGACCCCGATGCATGTAGGAGTCGATGCATCGTTGTCGAGGATTCACCTCTCGCAGACATGCGTGGATATCCTATGTTATCTTAGGAGACGATAGTGTATAAATCTCTGGCCAGAGTACTAGAAGTGTTTTAGGTAAATGGGTTTACCTAGTTACACTCGCGATGTCACTATTCGATCTCCAAAATGTATGCATAGCTATCGGATCTTTAGCGACTCTTGATTTACCAATGGTCGTTGATCTGATCGGGATATATGGATTGAAAGTACCGTACTGTACGCTAACCACGACCAACTGGTTCTTGCAAGCACTATCAGTGATACCTAGGGGATCCTGGGGCGATGTTGCTAGACGCTCTTACCATGATCCGATGGGCAAGTCCGGAATTGTGATTCCGGAGCCACAATGGTTGTGGGCCCACGGCTAGCTGTATCCCTGAACCATTGAGGGTCACACAAGTACTGGATTCGAGATTCCCGCACGGATACTGAGCTCAATGTGTTGAGCATAGGAGGAGGATTTTAGGGAGTGCGACTTCCTGAAAGTCAACAGGGGTCAAATCGTGATTTCCCGCTGTTGAGGGGCAAAACGGTCATTTTGCAATTTAGGGTTAGATGATCTGAAAAATTGTTTTCCATATCATAATATTCAGTTTTGGAAACTGAGTCGATCGGTCCGATCTGATCGGTGATCGGAATTACGATGAAGTCGCAGCCATGGATATCGTCATTTGGACCCGGGCCCGTTGGGCCGGTCCAAGTCCATTGCTAGTTTATTTAATTAGACTTAAGGGCTTTATTGTAAAGAAGGAATTCAGATTACACACACCCTAACCCTACACTAAACTCTCGGCCGCCCTCCTCTCTCCCAAAAGCCGCCGCCGCCGCCGGCCTCCACCGCCGCCGCTAATTGTTCGGACTTGCTCCGATCAGTTTTTCGAGGAGAATCCGTCCGCGCTGATCTCGTCAGGCCTTCTAGTGCAGGCTGACGAAGGAGTCTCCCTTCCGGTCGTGGACCTGATTGACGAATCTAGAGCCGCCTACCGTGAGCCGGTCTTCTTGTAATTCCGGTTGGAGCCAGGCGCAAGTCGCCAGCAAGGTAACTGACTAAACGCCCTATGAATGGTTCATAGTTTGCAGTAGATTTGAATTGTATTGAACGTTTCCCGGCCTAATTTTATTCTTTCGCTGCCTCGCCGGGAGACGGGATCCGGATCCGCCACGGTTCCCCAACACGCAGCAAACGGCGTCGCATCACAAACACTCAGATCCCATCGGATCTGAATACTAACGCTGCTTGAATATGAATCTCTCCACTAAACCAAAACGCTGTCGTTCCAACTAATCCAAACGACGTAGTTTCGCTACCAGCTACAGAAACACGCTAGCGTACTCACATCTGCTCAGCGATACCAGATTCCATCACCACAACTGAATGCGATCACCCAGCGCTGACAAATACTCACATCTGATCAGATCCCACGGACATTCTAAGTTGATCCAAAGCTGATTCCAGCACACACGGACCCGATAGCTTCACCAAGCATACCAACTCAAAGATGATCACCCAGATTTTCTCACACTCAAATCTGAATCTCCTAAAATCTGATTAATTAGCTCAATTAATCTTTCTAAACTTTCGGGTCTCACATCTCACATCATAGGGAATGATATGGGCTGACTTCGAAAGCCTGTCAGTAACCACCCAAATCGCATCACATCCCTTGTTCGAACGAGGTAAATGAGTCACAAAATCCATGGAGACGTGCTCTCGATTCCATTGAGGCACTTCTAAACTCTGTAGCAAACCACCAGGTCTCATTCTCATGGCCTTGACCTGTTGGCAGTTCAAACATCGGGCTACAATCCAGAAATATCATTACTCATGCCTTCCCACCAATAGTGCGACTTCAAGGCATGATACATCTTCTTCTCCCCCGGATTCACACTATATCGACTACAATGTGCTCGTTCAAGATTGTCTCTCTCAAATCAATCATGTTTGGAACAACCAATCTACCACGAAATCTCAGGCATCCATCAGAAGCAACAGAGAAATCTTCCGACTGACCATTCTTGGCTTTAATCTTCAACTCATGAATGTACGGGTCAGTCCTATGTGCCACTCTAATGTCTGCCACAATTTGTGGTTCGACCTGAAAAGACGAAACTACGAAGTACTGATCGTCTGGCTGAAAACGCCATCCGGAAGTCCCCAAATGCTCATGGACTTTGTATATACCTAACGAAGCCAACATCGCAGGCTGGCCTTTCCTACTCAAGGCATCAGCCACTAAGTTCATTCACCCAGTCTGATACTGAATCTCACAGTCAAAATCCTTGAGCAACTCCATCCAACGACGCTGCCACATGTTCAGATCTGACTAAGTGAAGATGTACTTCAAACTCTTGTGGTCTATGTACACCACAAATTGCTCACCATACAATTAGTGACGCCAAATTTTCAAGGCAAAAACGATAGCAGCCAGTTCCAAATAAGGAATAGGATATCTCTTCTCATGAGGTTTCAACTGTCGATACACATAAGCTATCACTCACTCGTTCTACATCAATACACAGCCCAAACCACTCAGAGAAGCATCGGAACAAACCACAAAACCTCCAGAACCCGAAGGTAAAGTCAAAACGGAACAGTAGTCAGCTTCTCCTTGAGCAATTGGAAACTCGACTCACACTCGTTTATCCAAACAAATTTCTTATATTTTTGGGTCAACTGCATCATCGGCTTGGATACTGAAGAAAACTTCTCGATAAAACGCCTATAATAGCCAGCCAAACCCAAGAAACTACGGATCTCCGACACATTCCTAGGTTGCTCCCAGTTAAGATCTGCTTCGACCTTATTAGGATCCACTGAAATACCTTGTGCAGAAATGACATGACCCAAAAATAATAATTTATCCAACCAAAATTCGCACTTACTGAACTTTGCATAAAGTTGTGAGTCATTAGTTTCTGCAACACCAACCTTAAATGCTCCGTATGCTCTCTATAGCTCCTTGAATACACCAGGATCATCTATATAGACAATCACAAATGAATCAATATACTCGCTAAAGACGCGATTCATCAAATCCATGAAGACAGCAGGGGCATTCGTCAATCCAAACGGCATCACAAAGAACTCATAGTGCCCATATCTTGTCCTGAAAACCGTCTTCGCCATATCAGTGTCTGTATTCCGCAACTGATGATAACCAAATCACAGATCAATCTTAGAGTATACTGCCGATCCCTGCAACTGATCGAACAGATCATCAATTCTCGGCAAAGGATACTTATTCTTGATCGTTGCTTTATTCAGCTGTCGAAAATCTACACACATCCTCATAGATCCATCCTTCTTCTTCACAAAGAGGATCGGAGCTCCCAAAAGTGACATACTTGGCCTGATGAAACCTTTATCCAAGAGATCACTAAACTGATCCTTAAGTTCCTTCAACTCAGCTGGCGCCAACCGATACGGAGCTCTCAAAATCGGGGCTATCGCGGGCACCAACTCTATGTTGAAGTCAATCTCTCGTCGCGGAGGGAATCTAGGAATCTCATCCGAAATTACATCTATGAACACTCGGACAATTGGGATATCACCCAACCCTATCTGTGATTCATGGGAAACATCCAGGACATAAATCATGAACCCTGAATTCTCTAGAGACAACAAACTAAACAACTCCATGGCAGACACTAGTAAAATCTTTGATCATGAATCAGCACCGTAGAAATCCCAATTTTCTCCAACTTGAGTTCTAAATCTCACTACACCATGGAAACAATCAATCGTCGCTCTATAACTGGACAGCACATCCATACCAAAGATACAATCAAAATCTCTAATCTCCAGAGAAATCAGGTTAGTCACCAATACATTCTCATCAAATCTATTAACGCAATCCAAAACCACCTCATGGGACAAAAACCACATGCCAGCAGGAGTAGAAACAGATACGACGTCAAACAGTGGGGTAGAGCTCAACCCACACTCATGCACAAACAAATCAGATATAAAAGAGTGTGATCCTCCCGTATCAAACAAACTCGTGCAAGAAAATCAAAGATAGCACAAGTACCTGCAATAACTCCCCCATGTAGATCATCAGCTTGCTCTCTCGTCAAGGCATTCACTTGAGCTTGCTGCGGTCCTGAAAACTGAGGTCTATAAGATCCTCCGAACCTAGACGGTTCTCGTGGTTGGAACCCTGATCGTTGGGACTGGGCAAAAGGTTACGGTCTCTACAAAGAACAACCAGCTAAACCTTGCTGCGACTGATTCGAAGGCTGTTCCTCTATCGACGGACACACACTAGTGAAATGTCCAGGCTACCCAGAACTCCACGACACTGTGAAGTCATATGCCTACCTCTGCACTGATCACACGCACTCCTCCAGAGCCACTACCACCAGAGCTAACAGAACCAGAAGAACTCGAATTCGACAGTCTCTTAAACTGTTTCCCTCGAGGCTTGATGAAACCTTTATCCAAAAGATCCCTCAACTAATCCTTACGTTCCTTCAACTCAGCTGGCGCCAACCGATAAGGAACTCTCAAAATTGGGGCTATCCCGGGCACCAACTCTATGTTGAAGTCAATCTCTCGTCTCGAAGGGAATCCAGGAATCTCATCCGTAATTACATCTGTGAACTCTCGGACAATTGGGATATCACCCAACCCTATCTTGAATTCTCTAGCGACAACAAACTAAACATCTCCATGGCAGACACTAGTGAAATCTTCGATCGTGAATCAGCACCGTAGAAATCTCACTTTTCTCCAACTTGAGGTCTAAATCTCACTATACCATGGAAACAATCAATGGTCGCTCTATAACTGGACAGCACGTCCATACCCAAGATACAATCAAAATCTCTAATCTCCAGAGAAATTAGGTTAGTCACCAATACATTCTCATCAAATCTATTAACACAAACAAAAACCACCTCACGGGACAACAACCACACGCCAGCAGGAGTAGAAACAGATACGACATCACACAGTGGGGTGGAGCTCAACCCACACTCATGCACAAACATATCAGATATAAAAGAGTGTGATGCTCCCGTATCAAACAAAACTCATGCAGAAAAATCAAAGATAGCACAAGTACCTGCAATAACTCCCCCACGTAGGTCATCATCTTGCTCTCTCGTCAAGGCATTCACTTGAGCTTGCTGCAGTCCAAAAAACTGAGGTCTAGAAGATCCTTCGAACCTAGACGGTTCTCGTGGTTGGAACCCTGATCGTTGGGACTGGGCAAAATGTTGCGGTCTCTGCGAAGAACCACCAGCAAAACCTTGCTGCGACTGATTCGAAGATTGTTCCTCTATCGACGGACACACACTAGTGAAATGTCCAGGCTGCCCACACTTATGGAAAATACCCTGAACTCCACGACACTGTGAAGTCATATGCCTACCTCCGCACTAACCACACGTCACTCCTCCAGAGCCACTACCACCAGAGCTAACAGAACCAGAAGAACTCGAATTCGACCGTCTCTTAAACTGCTTCTCTCGAGGCTTGATGAAACCTTTATCCAAGAGATCACTCAACTGATCCTTAAGTTCCTTCAACTCAGCTGGAGCCAATCGATACAGAGCTCTCGAAATCGGGGCTATCCCGAGCACCAACTCTATGTTGAAGTCAATCTCTCGTCTCGAAGGGAATCCAGGAATCTCATCCGTAATTACATCTGTGAACTCTCGGACAATTGGGATATCTCCCAACCCTATCTGCGATTCATGGGAAACATCCAGGGCATAAATCATGAACCTTGAATTCTCTAGCGACAACAAACTAAACAACTCCATGGCAGACACTAGTGAAATCTTCGATCGTGAATCAGCACCGTAGAAATCCCACTTTCTCCAACTTGAGGTCTAAATCTCACTACACCATGGAAACAATCAACGGTCGCTCTATAACTGGACAGCACGTCCATACCCCAAGTACAATCAAAATCGCTAATATCCAGAGAAATCAGGTTAGTCACCAATACATTCTCATCAAATCTATTAACGCAATCCAAAAACACCTCACGGGACAACAACCACACGCCAGCAGGAGTAGAAACAGATACGATATCACACAGTGGGGTAGAGCTCAACCCACACTCATGCACAAACAAATCAGATATAAAAGAGTGTGATGCTCCCGTATCAAACAAAGCTCGTGCAGGAAAATCAAAGATAGCACAAGTGCCTGCAATAACTCCCCCAGGTGTTAGAGTAGATGCCCAACTAGTCAACGTGTGGCATGTGAGTTTTATAGACTCTTGTATATGACAATCTTTATTTATAAAAATACGCATTTATTTATGGCATTCTTTATTTTCATTATGTTATAATTTTAACAATTATTTTGGATAAAGACCTAGAATACACCATAGTGTATGTTAGATGTGATAGTGGATATGATGGCTATCATGAAACACATCTAATAGTCACTGTATATTCTGAATTCGTTCCTAGTCGATTGGATCGTCAAAATGAGGATAAGGCCGCCCGAGCTATAGACTAGCATCTGCGATGTGAAGTACCATGTTTCATTGGTAGGGAATATTGTGATGTTCTGAGCATGCAGAAGGATAGTGACCTGGTGATCTATCGAACTACCCTCGTTCGGACTTTCCAAGTGGTTATCATTTGTCGAGTGGATAAGTCCGAGGTCTTGGTTGTACTGATTAGTCCTCACTACTCAAAACGTCATTGAGACTCTACTTGATAGGCGCCTCACTTTGACCCCTTTTCCGACTCATTTGGGGTCATTAGGCGGCGGGATTGGGTGAGGTCCCAATGCATGTAGGAGTCGATGCTTCGTTGTCGAGGATTCACCGCTCACTTTCATGCGTGGATATCCTATGTTATCTGAGGAGACAATAGTGTGATAAATCTCTGGCCAGAGTACTGGATGTGTTTTAGGTAAATGGGTTTGCCTAGTAACACTCACGATGTCACTATTCTATCTCCAAGATGTATGCATAGTTATCGGATCTCTAGCGACTCTCGATTTACCAATGGTCGTTGATCTGATCGGGATATATGTGTTGAAAGGACCGTACTGTACGCTAACCATGACCAACTGGTTCTTGCAGGCACTATCAGTGATACCTAGTGGATCATGGGGCGATGTTGCTAGGTTCTTTACCATGATCCGATGGGCAAGTCCAAAATTGTGATTTCGGAGTCACAATGGTTGTTGGCCCACGACTAGCTGTATACCTGAACCATTGAGGGTCACACAAATACTGGATTCATGATTCCCGCACGGAAACTGAGCTCAATGTGTTGAGCATAGGAGGAGGATTTTAGGGAGTGCGACTTCCTAAAAGTCAACATGGGTCAAATTACGATTTCCCAAAGTTGAGGGGCTAAACTGTAATTTTGGACTAGGCGCTCTGAAAAATTGTTTTCGCATCATAATATTCAGTTTTGGAAACTGATTCGATCAGTCCGATATGATCGTCGATCGGAATTGTGATGAAGCCGCGGTGGTACGGTTGAAACGAATGTTCTTATGGACCTGGGCCCGCCCCAGGCCCATTGGGCTAGTGAAAGCCCATCATTGGTCTACTTACATAATATTCAGTTTTGGAAACTGATTCGATCAGTCCGATATGATCGTCGATCGGAATTGTGATGAAGCCGCGGTGGTACGGTTGAAACGAATGTTCTTATGGACCTGGGCCCGCCCCAGGCCCATTGGGCTAGTGAAAGCCCATCATTGGTCTACTTATGCTAGACCTAGGGCTACACAAGACAACACTCACCAACCCTAGCCCTTGTGTGCGCCGCCCCCTCCTCTCCCAAACCTCTCGGCCGCGCCTCCTCCCTTGCGCCGCCGTGCCTCCGCCCCGTGATCGGACTTGTTTCGATCACCACGATGAGGAGATTCCGTTCGTGCTAAAATCCGTCAGCTCTTCTAGTGCAGACTAATGGAGGACTCTTGTTTCCGGTCGTGGACCTGATTAGACGATCTATCGCCGCCTACAATTCAAGAGCCAGAATTCCCTGTGAATCTGGTTGGAGCCAGGCGCCTAGACTCCAGCAAGGTAACAATCGATAAATGCCCTATGAATGGTTTATTGATTGATTTTAATGTATTGAACGTATCTCGGGGCAAAATTTTAACTTCCGCTGCGCCCCAGGGTAACGGGATCCGGATCCGCCATTGTCGCCAACACCAGGTAGGTCATCAGCTTGCTCTCTCGTCAAGGCATTCACTTGAGCTTGCTGCGGTCCGGAATATTGAGTTCTAGAAGATCCTCCGAACCTAGATGATTCTCGTGGTTGGAACCCTGATCGTTGGGACTGGGCAAAAGGTTGCGGTCTCTGCGAAGAACCAACAGCTAAACCTTGCTGCGACTGATTCGAAGGTTGTTCCTCTATCGACAGACACATACTAGTGAAATGTCCAGGCTGCCCACACTTATGGCAAAGACCCTGAACTCCACGACACTGTGAAGTCATATGCCTACCTCCGCACTAACCACACATCACAAAAACATTCTGAAAACCATTTTGCTAAGTTGTCCTTACTCGCCTGGGTTTCCAATCTGGTCGTTGTACGTTGAACTTCTCTAATCTGGTTCTAGGCTGATCAAATCCAAACTGCTCTTGAAATGATCTTCTCTTGTCTTCGTTCTATTTTACTGATCCAGATAACAGTTTTTGTTCACATTACTCTATAACCAGATAATGTATGTAGAAAAATCTTGCTCCAGGCTAGTTTAACTAAGCTGGTCTGTTATACCACTTTACGCTCTGAGCTGTGCTCTCAGCTGTTTGAAAACCCACTGTTTTCTCTGCTCTTATGAACTGATGTAATTTCAATCTGTTTCTGTTCTGCTTGATTTTCTAAACTGGTTTGTCCTTAACCAGCTTAGCTCTTCTCTGATCTGGTTTCTATATCCAACACAATATACTTTGTCTCGATCTGGTTGATCCATTTCTGAGCTGTTTAATCTCTTTCTACTTGTATTCATTAAAACTTATAAATTTACTTTTAACAGTATAGTTCTGTATTAGATCATATTGAGCCTTGCAATAGATCAGTTCACACAAGAATAAAAGAGCTTAATTGATAGAACAGATCAACTCGGAGTCCATATCAGATCAGCACAGGCTATCAATCACAAGAAAAGTAGTTTGAACATGAGCATATTCAAAGAGTGGATTAAAAGTAGCTCAAACTGATTTGTTACGTCTACATCAGGTTCAGAAGAAGTAAAAAGAACATTAAATGGCCTCACCTACCGATGTACGATGAAAGGACAAAAATGACGCAAAAACTTCACAGAATATTTTCAACGGCTAGGATGAACTTGTGTCCAATGTATATATCAGATCAGAGGCTATATATATATCGAGAGCTGAATTGATAAAAAGAAGGTGTTCGACGATAAAACAAAAAAAAAGAACAGTAAGAGCTGGTACACACAGGTGGCAGCTGGTGTACAATCTGAGAGCCGGTGCCTAGGTGTGCTGGTGCACAGCCAAGAGCTTAAACTCCGAATCACTATAGTCGACTGCGCAACTTGGGAAGAGGATGAAGACATCAGCTTAGAAAGAAGCATTTCCCAGTGTGTTAGATTTATTTTTTGAGAGAGTGAGCTTACACTGTAAATCTCACACACACAGATTCACTCACATATATGAGAGCCGATTGAATAGAATGTTTGAGTGAATCACAACACAAAACTTATCAAAGTTGTCTTGACACAAAGACGTAAAACTTAGTGTTTATAGTATTTCTCACAGAGACGTTAAATAAGTGAAAAAAGAGTGTCTAAGAGTCTCAGCTTTGGCCAGTGGGGTATGTCCCAGTTGAGGTGGGCTTGTACAGATTGCTGTAAGATCAAAGTCTTCTAGTGATGCATTCTAGTTTAGAAGAAGGAGAAGAAGTTCAGCTCCGAACTTTAAAAAACAAATTCCGTGTTCTCTGTGTTTTATTTTTTATCAGCTTTCATGTTTTTAAGCATTTTAACAAATCAATTTTAGAGAGTACATCAGATGTTTTTCGCTTGGTTTGTATACCAGATCTGATATTGTAACGCCTTGAAATCCTGAATACGTAGAAATGAGTGCATGACTAGGGGAAAAATCATTTTAGAAAATTACATGCTATTTTATGTGATTTATTTATGGTTTTAATGTTGCATGATATGCATGTATATTTCTTTTGGCCTGTTTGAGTTTCGGACGCGTGGACGATACTAGGGACGACCGAGATAAAAATAATTGAGATTTTTAAGCACATAGATTTTTAAGAACAAATTTATTATTTTTAAGCAATAATTTCCGAAAATTGGGGTTTTTATGATTATTTCTTAGGGGAACTCGTTTTGTGCCTATACGGGCTGTTTTTATGGACTTTACTATATTTTAAAATTGGGGAGGCCTTTTATTACGAAAATTATAGATTTTAAAGCCATGTTTAAAGTCTTAATTAACATTTCAATTTAGTGGAGGGTTAGGACTGTAAAAACTCCATTTAATTTTCTTAATTAAACATGAGGGATCATTTTTGTCACCACTCATTATTTCAAACCTAAAATTTTGTGTAACGCCTCCACTCATCCTCTCATTGAGCCGTCTCCTCCACCTTGAGCACACCCCATCGACTTTTGCAAGATTTTGGTGATCCAAGGCGGTCTTGTCCCGATCTCGCGTCCTACACGTCGGTAACTCGCAGATCTCCTCCTTCTCCATCAAAGGCATGTAATATCTATCCTTTTTCTCACCATTTAAGCTATACCAAACTATGTTCAAATGCATGAATTATATGTGATTTGTTTAGATGTATGCACAATTGTTTTAGATCCATGCATGACTCATGAATTTTCATCATGTTTTTGATCGGTTCTTATGATGCTTTGGCCAAGGGCTGTTCAACGGGATTGAGTGTGGTTCATGGTGGTCCAAGGGAGGGCTATAGGTGGTCCATGGGGGTAGAATTTGAGGCTTGATGTTGGTCGAACCGTGGCTGGTCGGGCAGCCACGCGAAGAGCGGCGCACGTCGCTACTGTAATGCTTCGGTCGAACCATATGGCTCATGGTTCGAGCCGTGGCTGGTCCAGTAGGGCCGGCTGGACCTGGGAGTGGTCCAGCTAGAGGAGCTCCGGCCATGGGCGGCTGGAGCTGGGAGGCCGAAGGCGTGGAGTAGCGGCTGGTTTTGGGGGGCGTCATGCATGGGTGCGGCTAGGTCTAGGTTTTGCATGGGCGTGGACCGGTTCAATTGGACGGTTGGTGGGTTCGATTGGACTGGGTCGGTTTAGGTGAGGGTCGAGTCAAAATATTTTAATTTTGGTCCAACTTATTTTAATTCTGGACCGGTTATTTTAATTTTTAAGTCTAAGGTCCAATTTTAAGAATTTGGTCAAATGTTTTAAATTGAGTCAATCTTTTAATTAATCTCAGACCTAATATCTTATTTTAAGTTTTAAAGTCAAATTGTGGTCTTTGGGATTTTATTTAGTCAAAATTGGTCAGTGAGTCTTTATTTAGCCAAATTTTAAATATTTGAATTTTTGGCAAAGGATGGAGTATTTTAGAAATTTTAAAGGCTAATTTTAAAATTTTGGGCCAATTCATGTATTAGGCTAAGTTCATTTTAAGTTAAATCTAGGTTCTTTTGGGCTTAGTAGTAGTGGACCAAACTCTTGAACCAGTTCTTGACCGGAGTAGAAAATGTAGAAGTCCGTGAATATATATTTATTATATATGTAATGCCCGAGATTATTATGTAGCGATTAAGTAAATTCGAAATGTCTGGACGCCAGATCTTGATGAAGTCTGGTTGAGAATTCTCGAATTTCTTCTGGAAATGTTATGCTTCGAATTGAAATTCTTCCAGGTGAAATCTGGTTTAGATTGTTGAATTGATGAATTTCGGGAGGAATCTGTTTTCCAAGTGTTAGAAGTGAAACATTGCCGTTTTGGTAAAATCTGGTGCGTTGCGTAAGTTATCGCGATCATATGATGAAACGTGATCGTTTTGGAGAAAGCTGGTACAATCTTACCAGTCGTTGCTAACACGTTGTCATTTTACAAAGACCAGTAGTAGCGCTATTGTGAGAAATCTGGTATAGCGGAATCCAGACGTCAACGCTAGTCAACAATATGATTGAGAGTGATCGCTGATTTTAGTTGAGCGACGTCGTTTCGCTACTCATCGATGTGCGTAATTCGATTTCCAGACGTCAACGCCAGTCAACTCTCCTGTAGCTTGCAGCTGGTTTTGCGAGAGAGTTAGCGACCGGATTTGATGACGTCAGCTATGCGACGTCGTTTGAATTAGTTGGAACGCAGCATTTTGATGAAACGTCTGATTTTCCAGCTTTTGGATTTGAAACCAGTCGATGTTTTGTTGTATCTGCTGGTTTAACCAGTCGTGGGAGCAACACGACGTCGTTTTGACTTATGAAACAGGAACCGTAATACGACATCGTTTGAATTAGTTAGCGGGACCAGTCGATGATGTATTTTAGTGTGACCAGATGTTGAGTTCTTTCAGTAGAGATCTGGAATCAGCCGTTGGTATGTTGCGACGTCGTTTGGGTTAGTTGATACGGCGTCTTTTTGATATTGAAATACAGCGACTGGTTGTGATGCTTGGTTATGACGTCTGGTTGTGATTGTGAAAGCTGGTTATGTTACGACTGGATATCACTGCAACTGAGTGTAGCTACTGCTTCCAGTCATGAGAATTGTTAGTATCAGTCGCAAGGATTACTCTATAACGCTTGATTATCGAGAAGAACAGTTGATACGTTATAAGCACTGGTTGAAGAATCTGGTTTTCGAAGCGGTGGGAGTTTATCCTATGTTGATAGATAAATACTCAGCATGACACGTGGAATTCGAATTAAACACATTGGAAATGCTACAGACAACAGAGATATTCTCCTATAAATAGGATTGAATTCGAAATCCTTATAACTGTTGTTATAGACATCGCAATATAACTCTGAGAGTTACTGAGAACAATTACAAGAAAGCTGAAGAGATATCTGAAGAATTCGAACAGAGAGTAACGAAGGTATAATTTGACAGTTAGAGTCAGGGATTAGAGTACTTGAGAATGACATTTCTTGAGTTATCCCGATGAAATCACATACTCTGTAGTTACTGTTCTTGATTTAGAACTTGAGTTATGTGTGTCGATCCATCACAGGTAGTGGATCTTTTATGTTTGCATGATATTGCATAACATGAAGAGAATATGAATTGCTTCTAATGCCCAGGACTGAGATGACCTGATTTTCGAAGTTGGAGTTAACTTCGATAGATGGATATCCATGTCAAGATCGGATACGAATCTTGATGGCGTTGATGTGAAATGGAATCAATTCTGGAACGAAGAATTGAGATAGATTCATTGCATTGCATTGTAGAACTGGTACTGATTGATATGTGTTTATTTGTTCTATTTCATATACCTGTTGATTATACTGAGATTGTTTCTCACAGGAGTTTATCCGGCTGTTGTCTTGTTTTGTATGTGTGCATGATAAAAGGTAGAAGAGAGCTGAATTGATTGGGCAAGGGTAGTGAGAGCTGGCTACCTAGATGAAGGACAACAAATAAGAAGAACTTCTAGAGATCTGCTGCTAGCATAGTCTTGAAATAGTTAGCGTTAGTATGAAATCTGGTTTTGTGACTACTGGTCAGATCTTGTATTGACAAACATAATATGTAATAACCGTTGTACTGGTTTGTTCTGTTTATAAATAAATAGTTTTTGGAACACAAACATAGTTCTCAACAAATAAGAAGAACTTCTAGAGATCTGCTGCTAGCATAGTCTTGAAATAGTTAGCGTTAGTATGAAATCTGGTTTTGTGACTACTGGTCAGATCTTGTATTGACAAACATAATATGTAATAACCGTTGTACTGGTTTGTTCTGTTTATAAATAAATAGTTTTTGGAACACAAACATAGTTCTGTACTGTTACCCATGACCAGCTTTTGGGGACCAAATTTTTTAAAAAAAAAATTTACCAGATTTCACTACTTAAACTTGTTGATTTAATTAAACGCTAATTAAACGCCCATAGGATGTGATTAAAGAATAATTGTGAGTAGAGAGCCTCACAATATATGTAGCATTTTATGTATGCTAATGTTTTAAAGGAGGAATTAAATATATATTGACGGGCTAAGCTTTTAAATTGCATGATTTTAAGAAATGCACGCATCATGAGAATTTATGAAACGTTAAAGTTATGTTCTTTTTTTAAGAAAAACCCGAGGGATTGAAGTGACTTGTGGCAAATTTAAGGATGGGAGCTAGTCAGGATACCGGGCTCGAGGATCCCCTGTTTTAATGTATTATGAGCCTACATAGAGGTGTGTGGGATCCTGAGGTAAGGTCGGGTGAACTGCACCGTCACGTACGTTGGTTCTTTAGATTGATCAATCATATGCCAGTTCGCATTTCACTGATACGACTCATACGTTTTTATGTTATGTTAGTTCATGCCTTAATATGTATTCTATATGATTATGATACGTTACAACCATGTTACGAACCATGTTTTACGACTATGTATGCATGCATATTTTAACGTTAGTTGATTATGCGTATGTGCTTGCATGTGGTTTTATTATACGTACTTTGCTATTTTAAAATATAGATCATGCTGGACCTTTAGGCTCACTAGGTTTAAATGGTGCAGGTGAGACTACTGATGAGTATATCCCTACTGGCGGTGACGACATCTGAGCGCCCGCTGCAGCTGTACCCCGTGGCCACTCTGACGTATTTATGTTATGATACACTTTTCAGATATTTTATTCATCATGTTTAGTTTCCGCGACTTTTTACTTAGTCTGGTTTTCATAGTATGGATGATTTAATGTTTTGAGATATTTATTTTATTTACGATTTAAAGTAATGTTGAGAAATGATTTAAAAGGAAGGAGCCATAATTTTTAGTTTATTTCTTCCGCACATGATTTTAAAAAAAATTCTAAAGTATGGTTCGTTTCAGTTGGTATCAGAGCGGTGGTTCTGGTGGGGTACTAGCCTGTTGCGTGGAGCTCGGAAGTCGCACTTCCAGTCTGTGAGTTTTATAGTTTTATGATTCAAGTTTATGTTTGCATGCTGCATGTTTTATTTCTGCATGAGTTTTGCCTTAGAATTTTAAGAGTTAAACGCTTAGTCATGCACTTATATTTACGAGATAAGGTTTTGGTGTACCAGTATGCCTCTCAGACGCGATAGAAGCCAACAGGATGATTCTACGCCTCCTCCTCCTCCCCCACCTCCTCAGTTGACACCAAATGAGATGGCTAGTGTGGATATGCTAGCCGGGATTACCAGACTTTTGGAGCGTCAGTCGGAGCGACCCAGGAAGTCGCATGAGGAGGACGTCGCTGAGAGGTTCCGTAAGCAGGACCCAAGGAGTTTTCAGGGACCACCGATCCACTTGTTGATGAGGAGTGGATCCGATCTTTGGAGACCACCAATACTTACATGGGTCTCCCGGACGCTGATAAGGTCCGTTGTGTTATTTCATGATGAAGGGAGATGCCGCTATATGGTGGGAGAGCGCGGTGGTTGGTATAGTTCTTGAGAGTTTGACTTGGGAGAGATTCAAGACTGTCTTCTTTGAGAAGTATTTCACTGCTGATGTCTGGAGCCAACTTATCAGGGAGTTATGAGTCTCCGCCAGGGAGACAAGTCTGTTGCTGAGTATGTGTGGCAGTTCGAGCGAGGGTGTCACTTCGTGCCCTCGATCGCGACTGTGGAGAGAGAGAAGCTGCGATAGTTTACTGATGGACTACGACCAGACATCTGCCATGATGTCAATATGGCGGACGTGGCTACTTATATGGCAGTGGTGAACAGGGCGTACCGGTCTGAGAGAGGTCAGAAGGACATGAGGGATGACTTCCAGAGGAAGCGCCAGCTACAGCAGCCCGTCATGGGGCAGTCTTTGCAGCAGCCAGTGAAGAGACCATTTCAGGGGCCTCGTAAGGGCTCAACTCCACATGGGTCACAACAACAGAGATCTTAGGGCCAGCAGAGGCCGCAGCAGCATGGGGCCAGTGCCCCTAGACCTGGTGGGTACCCGATCTGCAAGAAGTGTAGTAAGAAGCATTTAGGGCCTTGCATGGCTGGATTTGGCAGGTGCTATCACTACAGAGAGCCAGGGCATATTTCTAGGGATTGCCCTAGGAGGAGACATACCACATGTCATGTTTTTGTGATGCAGGCAGAGGCTGCAGATCCGAACATGACCTTACTCACAGGTATTCCGTTTTAGATTCCCGTGCTTTGTCATGTTGTTATCTGGGTGTTTTAGAATTGCATGCTAGATAGAGCACTACTAGGAAATTCTATGCCTTAGTTGCTGAGTTGATATAAGTAAGAACTGTAGATCTTCTAGAACTTGCTTTGAGAACTTAGACGGATAGGACTAGCGAACCTAAAAATGTTTTAGGCATCTAAACTGCTTTTTGGGATCTAGTTTGACCGTAAACGTGTACCTGTGTGACATTTCTATTTCAGGCAAGATTCATGTGCTAGATGTCACTACCATCTCCTTGCTAGACTCAGGGGCGACCCACTCGTTTATTTCAAATACGTTCTCACAGAGTATGTGTATTGTTCCGGAGAGCTTGGGAGTAGCTCTTGCCGTGACAGTTCCGTCAGGAGAGGAGTTGACGACGACCAGCATTGTACAGGGATTGACGATGATGTTCCAGGATCATGTGGTCAGAGCAGGCTTGGTCTTTTTTCCGATGTCAGGATTCGACCTCATCCTAGGCATGGATTGGTTGACGAAGTTTGGAGCGGTGATCGATTTCCAGCGGAGGTCAGTGACTATCATGTTAGAGTAGATGCCCAACTAGCCAACTTGTGGCGTGTGGGTTTTGTTGACTCTTGTACAAACGATCTTTATATATGATATTCGCACTTTCTTATATGGCATTCTTTACTTTCATTATGTGTGTAATGATTTACAATTGTGTTGAGTAAAGACCTAGATTACACTAAAGCGTATGTTAGATGTGATAGTGGGTATGACGGCTATCATGAAACACATCTAATAGTCGCTGTGTACTCTGAACATGTTCCTAGTCGATTGGGCCGTCAAAATGAGGATAAGTAGATGCCCAACTAGCCAACTTGTGGCGTGTGGGTTTTGTTGACTCTTGTACAAACGATCTTTATATATGATATTCGCACTTTCTTATATGGCATTCTTTACTTTCATTATGTGTGTAATGATTTACAATTGTGTTGAGTAAAGACCTAGATTACACTAAAGCGTATGTTAGATGTGATAGTGGGTATGACGGCTATCATGAAACACATCTAATAGTCGCTGTGTATTCTAAACATGTTCCTAGTCGATCGGGCCGTCAAAATGAGGATAAGGCCGCCCGAGTTCGAGACTAGTATATGCGATGCGAAGTACCATGTTTCATTGGTAGGGAACATTGTGATGTTCTGAGCATGCAGATAGATAGTGACCTGGTGATCTATCGAACTACCCTC
>KV006346.1:81862-123253 GCA_001598015.1 Dorcoceras hygrometricum
CAAGAACCAGTCGGTCGTGGTTAGCGTACAGTACGGTCCTCCTCTGCGGACAACGTTGCTGATCCACTTACGAAGCCCTTGTCTGGACCGTTGTTTGAAAAACATCGCGAAACAATGGGACTGCGTCTGATGAGTAGTTGGCTTTAGGGCAAGTGGGAGATTGTTAGAGTAGATGCCCAACTAGCCAACTTGTGGCGTGTGGGTTTTGTTGACTCTTGTACAAACGATCTTTATATATGATATTCGCACTTTCTTATATGGCATTCTTTACTTTCATTATGTGTGTAATGATTTACAATTGTGTTGAGTAAAGACCTAGATTACACTAAAGCGTATGTTAGATGTGATAGTGGGTATGACGGCTATCATGAAACACATCTAATAGTCGCTGTGTATTCTACCCTAGCGTGAGCCGCCGCCTCCCTTCTCCTCTCTCGCCGCCGCCGCCCAACTTCGCCGGAATTTTGTTCCGGCCTAGTTTTTCGTGGAGAATCCGATCGTGCTGATCTCGTCAGGACTTCTAGTGCAGTCTGACGAACCCTAACCCTAGCAAACCGCCGCCTCCCTTCTCCTCTCTCGCCGCCGCCGCCGCCGCCCAACTTCGCCGGAATTTCGTTCCCGGCCAGTTCGACGTGGAGAATCCGATCATGCTGATCTCGTCAGGACTTCTAGTGCAGTCTGACGAAGGAGTCTCGGATCTGGTCGTGGACCGGATTGACGTAACTACCGCAATCAACCGAGAAGCGCCGGGTTCTTGAAACACCGGTTGTAGCCAGGCACAAGTGCCAGCGAGGTAACACGCCTGAAACACCCTATGTATGTTGATACATTGTAGATCTGATTTTTCGTATTGATCGCCTCCCGGTTCTCTAATTTTTGTTCTTCCGCTGCCTGACCGGGGGGCGGATCCGGATCCCCAACATATCAGGCTGCCAGGGCAGGAGACCTTCTTATTTGAGGCAGTGAGGAGACCGCGGAAGCCCATATTCATATCGTTTCTACAGGCCAGGAAGCTAATTGAGCTCGGATGTCAGACATTCTTGGCCGTGTTACCGCTTCAGAAGATTCACCAGGCCCTTCACTGTCTGATGTGGAGGTAGTCAGGGATTTTTCAGATGTCTTCCCTGATGAGTAGTGGGAGTTCCACCGGAGTGAGAGGTGGAGTTTTCTATCGAGCTGATGCCAGGTACAGTGCTTATATCTAAGTCACCGTATCGTTTGGCTCCTACCAAGATGAAGGAGCTGAATGAACAGATTCAGGAGTTGCTCGACAAGGGGTTCATTAGCCCTAAATTTTCTCCATGGGGCGCGCCAGTTTTATTTGTGAAGAAGAAGGATAGAAGCATGAGATTTTGTGGAATTCAAGCTGAACAGAGTTACAGTGAAAAAAAGTACCCACTCCCGAGGATAGAGGATTTATTTGACCAGTTGCAGGGAGTTCGGTTTTCTCGAAGATTGATTTGAGATCTGGCTACCATCAGTTGAGAGTTAGAGAGGAGGACGTGTCCAATACTGCATTTTGGACACGTTACGGCCACTATGAGTTTTTGGTGATGCCGTTTGGCCTGACGAATACCCAAAAAATTTTCATGGATTTGATGAACATGGTCTTTCGACAGTACTTAGATCAGTTCGTCATTTTTTCATCGACGACATCTTGGTCTACTCGAGGAGCTTAGAGGAGCATAGACAGCATTTACAGACCGAACTGTAGACATTGAGGGAGCACAGATTGTATGCAAAGTTCAGCAAGTGCGAGTTTTGGCTTGAGCATGTGCCGTTTTTGGGGCATATCGTTTCTAGAGATGGGATTTCAGTCAACCCATCGAAAGTGGAGGCAGTTCAGAATTGGGGGATTACAAAGAATGCAGCAGAGATTCGCAGTTTCTTGGGTTTAGCAGGATATTACCACAAGTTCATCAAGGGCTTCTCTTCGATTTCAGTACCCTTGACAGCCCTGATCAAGAAGAATGCAAAATATGTGTGGAGTCCCGAGTGCCAGAGGAGCTTCGATCAGTTGAAGAAGACACTCACTTAAGCGCCAGCTTTAGCGATGCCAGTGGATCATGAGGAGTTTGTGGTTTATACAGATGCTTCCCTGAGAGGTTTAGGTGTAGTTCTGATGCACGGTGGTAGGGTTCTCACTTATGCATCGAGGCAGTTGAAGAGTTATGAGCACAACTATCCGACGCACGATCTAGAGCTTGCAGTAGTAGTGTTCGCTCTGAAAATTTGTAGACACTACTTGTACGGTGAGAAGTGTCAGATTTTCACGGACCATAAGAGCCTCAAGTACTTCTTCAACCAGAAGGAGCTGAACATGAGGCAGCGCAGATGGCTAGAGTTGGTGAAGGACTATGATTGTGACATTAGCTATCATCCGGGTAAAGCTAATGTAGTAGCAGACGCTTTGAGCCGGAAGACTACAGTAATGGCATGTTTATCAGTAGAGAGGCCACTACAGGCTGAGATACAGAGGTTCGGGCTGGAGTTCAATTTAGGAGGCTGTTCACCAAGTTTGGCAGCGCTCATAGTTCAGTCGACTCTTCGAGAGCGGATTAGAGATGGGCAGGCCTCTGATGAGCAGTTACAATAGTGGAGACAGTGAGATGAGGCCATAGGATGAGGTCTGTACACAGTTGAGTATGAGATAGTACGTTTCAGAGGTCATATGTGGGTGCCGAGTTCTGGTCAGTTGAGAGCTGAGATCTTATCTGAGGCTCATGCATTGACGTACTCCAGCCACCCAGGGAGTACGAAGATGTACAGAGATTTTCAGACACTGTATTGATGGCCAGGGATGAAGAAGGATATTCGGAGATTTTTATCTGAGTGCTTGACCTGTCAGAAGGTTAAGGCAGAGCATCAGCGACCGGTAGGGTTGCTGCAGCCACTACCTATTCCCGAGTGGAGTGGGAGTATATTACGATGGATTTTGTGGTTAGGTTACCCAGGAGTCCCAGAGGATACACGACGATATGGGTGATTGGGGACAGACTCACCAAGTCAGCGCATTTCTTACCGGTGAAGAATACATTCATCCTGACGCAGTACGCAGAGCTTTACATCAGAGAGGTTGTCAGGCTGCATCTCATACCAGTCTCTATAGTGTCCGACAGGGACACCAAGTTTACATCTGCATTTTGGAGGAGCTTGCACGCAACGTTTGGGACTAAGTTGTCATTCAGTACACTTTTCACCCATAGACAGATGGTCAATCGGAGAGAGTCATCTAGATTTTGGAGGATTTGCTAAGAGCCTGTGTGGTAGATTTCCAGGGTACGTGGGACTCGAGATTGCCTCTGGTACAGTTCACGTACAACAACAGCTTTCAGGCATCGATTGGGATGGCTCTGTATGAGGCTCTGTACGGGAGGAGATGTCGATCTCCCGTGCATTGGGACGAGGTCGGAGAGAGAGTGTTTACTGGACCGGAGCTAGTGCAGCAGACAGAGGATATAGTGACGAGGATTCGAGATCGAATGAGGACAGCCCAGAGTCGTCAGAAGAGTTATGTTGATCAGATACGAAGAGATCTGGAGTTAGCAGTTGGGGACCATGTATTCGTGAGAATATCGCCCATGAAGGGCGTGATGCACTTTGGTCGGAGGGGTAAGCTCAGTCCTAGATTCATTGGGTCATTCGAGATTTTGGAGAGGGTTGGTACTTTGGCATATCGAGTAGCGTTACCATCCAGCTTGTCAGCGTTTCATAATATATTCCACATCTCAATGCTGCGGAAGTATGTTCCAAATCCGTCGCACGTGTTGGATTTTGAGCCGCTCCAGTTAGCTCCATACTTATCATTCGAGGAGCGATCAGTACAGATTTTGTCTCGAGAGGAGCGCAGACTTAGAGCGTGGAGTATTCCGATGGTCAAAGTCCAGTGGCAGAATCACTCATAGGATGAGGCTACCTGGGAGACTGAGGCCGATATGCGGAGGCGCTACCCTGATATTTTTGGTACGTACTTAATTTCGGGGACAAAATTCTTTTTGGGGGGAGAGTTGTAACGCCTACAAATCCTGGATAGATAGAAATGAGTGCATGACTAGGGGAAAAATCATTTTAGAAAATTACATGTTATTTTATGTGATTTATTTATGGTTTTAATGTTGCATGATATGCATGTATGTTTCTTTTGGCCTGTTTGAGTTCCGGACGCGTGGACGAGACTAGGGACGATAGATAAAAATAAATTGAGATTATTAAAGCCCTTATATTTTAAGAACAAATTTATTACTTTTAAGCAATAATTTCTGAAAATTGGGGTTTTTATGATTTTTTTTAGGGGAACCCGTTTTTCGCCTATACGGGCTTTTTAATGGACTTTATTGTATTTTAAAATTGGGGAGGCCTTTTATTACGAAAATTAGAGATTTTGAAGTCATTTTTAAAGTTTTAATTAGCATTTCAATTTAGTGTAGGGTTCTCCATTTAATTTTCTTAATTAAACATGAGGGGTCATTTTTGTCACCACTCATTATTTCAAACCTAAAATTTTGTGTAACCTAGCCTCCACTCATCCTCTCATTGTGCCGTACCATCCCCCTTGAGCACACCCCATCGACTTTTGCAAGATTTTGGTGATCCAAGGTGGTCCTATCCCGATCTCGCGTCCTACACGTCGGTAACTCGTAGATCTCCTTTTTCTCCATCAAAGGCATGTAATATCTATCATTGTTCTAACCATTTAAGCTATACTAAATTGTTTTTAATGTTCAAATGCATGAATTGTATGTGATTTTTTTAGATCCATGCACAATTGTTTTATATACATGCATGACTCATGAATTTTCATCATGTTTTTGATCGGTTCTTGTAATTCTTTGGGCAAGAGCTGTTCAAGGGGCTTGAGTGTGGTTCATGGTGGTCCAAGGGAGGGCTAGAGGTGTCCCATGGAGGTAGAGGTTGAGGCTCGATGTTGGTCGAATCGTGGCTGGTCAGGCAGCCACGCGAAGAGCGACGCACGTCGCTAGTGTAATGCTTCGGCCGAACCATGTGGCTCATGGTTCGAGCCATGGCTGGTCCAGTAGGGCTGGCTGGACCTGGGGGTGGTCCAGCCGGAGGATATCTGGCCATGGGCGGCCGAAGGCGTGGAGTAGCGGCTGGTCGTGGGGGGCGTCGTGCATGGGTGTGGCGGCTAGTTCTAGGTTTTGCATGGGTGTGGACCGGTTCAATTGGACCGTTCGATGGGTTCGATTGGACAGGGTTGGTTTAGGTGAGGGTCGAGTCAAAATATTTTAATTTTGGTCCAAATTATTTTAATTCTTGACCGATTATTTTATTTTTAAGTCTAAGGTCCAATTTGAAGAATTTGGTCAAATGTTTTAAATTGAGTCAGTCTTTTAATTAATTTTGGACCTAATATATTATTTAAAGCTTTAAGTCAAAATTATGGTCTTTGGGATTTTATTTAGTCAAAATTGGTCAATAGGTCTTTATTTAGCCAAATTTTAAATATTTGAATTTTTGGCAAAGGATGGAGTATTTTATAATTTTGAAGGCTAATTTTAAAGTTTTGGGCCAAGTAATTTATTAGTCTAAGTTCAATTTAAGTTAAGTCTAGGTTCTTTTGGGCTTAGTGGTAGTGGGCCAGACTCCTGAACCAGTCCTTGACCGGAGTAGAAAATTTAGAAGTCCGTGAATATATATTTAATTATATATTTAGTATCTTATGTATGTTAGTGTTTTAATGGAATGAACTAAATATATTTTGACGGTCTAAGCTTTTAAATTGCGTGATTTTAAGAAATGCACTCATCATGAGAATTTATGAAACGTTAAAGGTATGTTCTTTTTTTAAGAAAACCCCGAGGGACTGAAGTGACTTTTGGCAAATTTAATGATGGGAGCTAGTCGGGATACCGGGCTCAAGGATCCCCTATTTTAATGTATTACGAGCCTATGGATCCATGTGATCACGATATGGAGAAGTGTCATAGAGGTGTGTGGGATCCTGAGGTAAGGTTGGGTGAACCGCACCGCCACGTACGTTGGTTCTTTCTATTGAGCAATCATACGCCGGCTCGCATTTCACTGATACGACTTATACGTTTTTATGTTACGTTACGTTATGCCTTATTATGTATGCTATACGATTATGATACGTTACAACCATGGTACAACCATGTTTTACGACCATCCATGCATGCATGTTTTAACGTTATTTTGATTATGTGTATGTGCTTGCATGTGGTTTTATTATACGTACTTAGCTATTTTAAAAGATAGAGCATGCTGGACCTTTAGGCACACTAGGTTTAAATGGTGCAGGTGAGACTGCAGATGAGTATACCCTACTGGCGGTGAGGACCTCTGAGCGCCCGCTGCAGCTGTACCCCGTGGACACTCTGACGTTTATCTATGTTATGATACACTTTTCAGATATTTTATTCATCATGTTTAGTTTCCGTGCTTAGCCTGGTTTTAATAGTATGGATGATTTAACGTTTTGAGATATTTATTTTATTTACGATTTAAAGTAATGTTGAGAAATGATTTAAAGGGAACGAGCCATACTTTTTAGTTTATTTATTCCACACATGATATTAAAAAAATATTCTAGAGTCTAGTTCGTTTCAGATATACTTCTAGTTTTTCATTAGTTTTCAAGAACACGAGTTATTGCAACTCAGGAATCAGATCGCACACGACTAGTTCTGGTGAGCATAGCCTTGATGCACTCTGAGCTGATCAGCCCCTCCCCATTCCGTGCTCATTTTTTTCAAAAAAAAAACAATTCTAAAAGCACGCGATCTGAATTTTTTATCCATGAAATTGGTGCCTAAGCTATGAGAGCTCCCATGTACCAGTTCTCGAACCCTTCACTCATGCATCATGGAAATTTACAGTTTAAATAACGCGACTTGGATGTTTTATTTAATCATGTTGTCCATTTTTGCTGAAGAGTGATTACAAGACGATAATCATAGTTGTTAGAATAAAGTTCTTATCACTAGGCCAAAAAGGAATAGTTGTTAGGTAAGGAATAGCTGAATAAAGATTGGAGCTGCAATAGCTTTGGTACTTGAAAGTTTTTGAGCACCGAGAGTACATCGGGTCTGATCTGAAATACCATGCGGAAAATAACCGACATACTCCCTGTAAACTGAAACTTAAAATCGTTATAAAGCCACAGGAAAGTAGTAAATAGTACGCGATAAAATAGATATGAGATAATTTGTTTATGGAAGTTCAAAGGTAGCACCTTCTACGTCTCCCGTTCTTCCAAACTGGAAGACTTCACTAGAAGACTTTTATAAAACATTTGTGAAAACCCACCTCAGATGTGACTTACCACACTGTCTAAACTGAGACTCCTAGACTCAACACTCTGCACTTGTTTAACTTCTATATGTGAAGACTACAGACACTAAGTTTATACGTCTTTATGCCAAGACAGAATTGATTTGATTTGACTCAGTGAATGTGTGTGTGAGAAATATTCTAATACAGTGTGTTCTCTCAATTATATTCTCACATACTTTCGTATTCTTCATGATTTTTAGGACATTACAATGATATCTGCTGGTGCATAGCTGATTATTCTATTCTCTACAGAACTGACACTCTGTGTACCACCATTATTTTTTAGTCTCTCTTTTATTCATCTTCAGTACATGTGTATATATAGCCTCGGAACTTATATGAACGTTGGAGATAAATTTTAAGCCGTTGAAACGGCTTTTGTAAAGTTCTGAGATTGTGTGCTTGTCGCCCTTTCTTCGTACAAAAGTGGGTGAGGCTATTTATTGTCTATGTCTGCACTGAACTAAAGTTTTTTCGTGCTAGAAAAATTAGTTTGAACCTCTTGTATTCAGTCTGAGTAATGCTTGTTCAAACTGCTTTGTCGTTCTGAACTCATATTCTGTGCTAATCGATCAGAATTCCTTTTTGATGTATTTTCTTCCATATCCGAAGCTCGACCTGATCTGAACACTGAACTACACTGATCTTATATGTTCTGAATCATCTGCTCTTTGTATCTAAACTCTTTTGATCTGATTTGTTATGTCCTAAACTGTTCATTTCTTCTCTTTTCTGAACTATTCTTCTATCTGAATTCTATGCTGCTCTGTTCTTAATTGTTCTCTGTCTGCTTCTAATCCGATCTGTTCTGATTCTCTTAGCTCATCTCCTAATCTAAACTGATCTGAATATCTTATCTGAGCTACAATGTTTTGCTTTTGCTCTGAACTGTTCTGAGCCTAATCTGAAATATGTTCTATGCTGATCTGATATGCACTTCTAACTGACCTGAACCACTTTTCTTCTCAACTTTGAACTGATCAATTGTTCTTCTCAACTGAGCTCAGTTTTTCTCTATACTGTATAGTTCTTCAGCTGATCTTCTCGGCTCTGTTCAGATCTGATTCTAGCAAGATCTGCGTGCTCAATTAAATAGTTAGAATTATTACAAAAAGTTTTATGCTTATCAAAATTAAGACATGATCTGTTTCACAGATCCAACAGGTAGCGTAGAGTGCACATATTGTTGTGTTAGGGTCTGTCTCTTAGGCCTATGAGTCTAGGGAGGTATGTGCCTAACTGATGATGGTGTCGTCTCATATCCATTAGAGATTAGTCTTACCTTTCATCTATCACTGGTCTTATCTCCAACTAAGATAATATTAACCTTTAAAATCTGACGTCACACTTTTATGGTCCGCCGAGCCAATCAGATCAAGCGATTACGCCAGCATTTTGACTTAGGAGATCTTCTCCGGAGGTCACACATCCAAGTACTACTTTCGCTCATTCATTTTTTAACCCAAAAATTGTTTATATGCTTGATGTCACATCGACCTTTCTTTGGACAATAAATAAAATTGATAAAAAAATTACATTTGGTCGATTAAAATGAGTTAACGAATAATAACACAAAAATAAAAAATTGCAAATTAGAAGACGGAAAACATAATTTCATCTATAAGACATATGTAAACATGAACTATTCTCTTCTATGTAAGAAATGTCAACACAATCCCAGAAATAATAAAAACAGTAACCAATGAAATGATCTCATGATATTTATAAGTAAACTCGATCCATATCTAAATTTTATGATTTTCATGGATCCTGGTGGGAAAACATTTACACGGAATAAGCTCTACCGAATAGTGAACAATTATGCAAATGCTTGTAAAATAAATCTGTTGAGAGCAGAATTTATTTCTGAAAGATCGAAGCCAAGTTTTGACGTCACCCTTATTCCGATCTGGAAGGTATTCCACTAAAATACTGTCAGGCTCGATGCTCTTAATCAGAGATTAAGCACACAAAACACGAAAGCTTAAAAAAAGTTGATAAAATTTTTCTTTCTGACTGACTGGAAAATATAACACTCGAAATAAGTTCCTCAAAATATAGACTTTAACTCAAAAGCCAGCAGAACAACCCACAAAGAATACATATATGCAACTCCAATCGAATCAACAACAAATAATACACAGGGCATCTCTCGGTAATGACTCGATACAGCATATGTATAAGTAACTGGGGACTCAACGCCTGGGACTCCACCAGCTGACTCAACACTCTGACCAGCTGATCTACCTGCAAAGGCCTGCGATGGCCAACACACGGCCAAAACAGCCCCAAAGGAAAACAACGAGGTCAAAACCTCAGTTGGAAGAGAAACTCAAAAAGAAAATCAAGCATGAAACATGTCATGTTGTGTCATTGAATGCATGAGGGCTGTCAAGAATATAGGGGATCAAGGCCAACGACTCAGCTAGCAAATTCAATCTCAGGAATAATCGGAATCCAAAACTCAACGACTCAGCTAGCAATCACGACTCAGTCAAATTGTTTGGATTCTCGGGCACAACAAGTAAGCCGACCGATCATGTCTTAGCAATTATATCAAATTCCAAGAACGGTGACTCAGCCGGCAAATCACGACTCAGTGATTATTCGTTATCAAAGGAATTTAGGCTCAATATGGATGCATGTAATCAATGCCAATGAAATATGAGTAGTATGCAATATATCACAGAGCAACTAAATCAAACAGCTGTGAATTTGCACGCAGGTAATAAACAGCATACTATAAATCACATGCACAACAGCACGGCCATACCAAAACAGAACCGTACATTCAGCAGCCATATAAATTCGCATGCAGGTAACTGGACAAAGCACAGATCAGGCTCTACCCTGCAATCCTAGGCTGAGCAGCACTGCAACTCAGCTCGCGCATAAATACTACGGCACATAGCACGTAAACAGCTTAGACTCATAAGCATAACACAGGAAAATCAACTCGGTTTCCCAACACAAACACAACACATTACACACGACAGGGCTAAGGCCGCTCAGCCTACGTCCACCAATTAAAAATGCTTAACTTAAGCTATACCTAAAGCTCAGAAGTCGTACCTTTGCTCAAATCTTACCACAGACCTCAAAATCTAGGCTCACGGCAGAAGTAGCAAGCTCTCTATCCAACCCTAGGTATCGGCCAACAGCTCAGGGCCACCAATTCTGGTACAACAAACTCAAGAGAGCTATGGATCTGCGAAATACCTACAGGAATTAACACAAATATAATCTCAAACAGCTCACGGCCTACACCTAAAAGATCGGCCAACATAGGATCTATTGCCAAAATCAAATCCCGTTGAAACGAACCAGACTCTAGAAATTTTTTTTTTCAAAACATGTGCGGAATACTTAAACTAAAACTATGGCTCGTTCCCTTTTTAAAACATTTCTAAAAATCATTTTCTCAACAAAACTTGAAATAGAAATAAATAATTATGTAAATCATAAAACCATCCGTACTGTAAAAGACAACTGCGCAAAAGTACTGAAAATGAACATGTTTAAACCGACTTATGAAAAACTGTATCGTGACAAAACTGAAACACAAAGGCGGTCGGGTACTGCTGCAGCAGATGCTCAGAGGTCCTCGCCGCCAGTCGGGATAAGCTTATCTGCAGGGTCATCACCTGCACCATTTAAACCTAGTGAGCCTAGGGGCTCAGCATGCTCTATCATATATCATAACAAAGTACATACTAATAATATCGCATGCAAGCACATACTTATAATAAAACAACGTTAAAACATGAATTCGTGCATGATCTTAAAACATTTCTTCATACATTTCATATCGTACATACGTAACGTAAACATACATAAGGCATGACATAACATAACATGAAAAATGTATGAGTATCCGTGAATGTGAGCGGACGTGTGACTGATCAGTTGAAATAACCAACGTACGTGGCGGTGTGGTTCACCCGACCTCGAGCCGTGATCCCTATATGTCACACCTCTATGCTTGCCACTTCATCATGTTGTGATCACATGGATCCATAGGCTCATAATCATACATTAAAACAGGGGATCCCCGGGCCCAGCTACCCGGCTAGCTCCCATCATTAAACTTTGTCACCTCACTTCAATCCCTCGGGTTTTAACTTAAAAGATACATGTCAGATCGTTTCATAAAATGTCATGATGCATTTCTTAAAATCATGCAATTTAAAAGCTTAGCCCGTCAATGTATATTTAATCCTTTCCTTTAAAACATTTACGTACATAGAATAATACATATATAATTAAATATACACGTACGTGTTTCTACATTTTTCTACTTCGGTCAAGGATTGGTTCAGGAGCCTGGCCCACTACTTCTAGACTACCCATTGCTCTTAACTTAATCGATGAAACGAATGTTCACCCCGTTTTAAAATTTTTGCCTATTTTCTTTAAATTTTGACTTCTTAAAATCAAGGCTAATTGTGACTAATTAAAATCAATTTTTGACTCCTTAAAATCAATTTTTGACTCATTAAAATTAATTTTGACTTTAGAAATCAATTTAAATCAATTTTTGACCCCAAAAGCCGATTTTGACCAAAAGACCGATTTTGACCAAATTAAAATCCCAAAATTCGATTTTGACTTAATTAAAATTCCAAAGGCCCTAATTTTGACTAAAAACTTAAAAATAAACATAACTTTAAAAGTTTGACTCAATTCTTAACATCTAGCTATTTTCTTTAAAATTGGACATTTGACATAAAATTAAAATAATAGGTCCATAGTTAAAATAACTTGGACCGATTCATAAAACATTTGACTCGAGACTCGAAAAACCGAACCCATCCAAATGCTAACCCTAAACCGGACACACACACGCACACACCAGCGGCGCGCGCGAGCAGCGGCCGTTCCTCACGCTCGTTCTCCCTGCTCCGGCCACCATGGCCGGAGCCCCTCCGACTGGACCACCCCCAGGTCTAGCCGGTCCAAACTTGTCTGAATTTGGCTCAAACCGTGGACAAACCAAGGAGAACTAATCGAGCGAAGTGGACGCATCAGTCATGCAGCGTGATGCGTCACCTCGACCTCCATGTCTTTCCTTGGTTCACCCGACCACTTAGCCACCTTCCTACCCTGACTTGGACCACCATGAGCCCCGTAGGAACCTCTAGAACTGAGCCATCACCTCTGGAAATCATCCTAAGAATCTTCAAGAGAAGGAAGTGAGACATGTTGAGAAACCGTGAAGCATATGCATGAACTCAAATCATGGGGTTTAGATCTACACATAATGTATACAATTCACACCATAATTTCTTAAAAACAGATTAATATAGTTTAAATGGTGAGAAAAAGAGTTGATATCACATGCCTGGTTTGTAAAAGAGGTAAATCTGTGAGGTACCGACGTTATAGAAGCGAGATCGAGGCACAACTGGCTCTAGATCACCAAGTTTCACCAATGGATGAAAAGTTTCGAAATTTTTCTCTTGAGAGGGGGAGGGGACGCGAGATCGAGGCACAACTGGCTCTAGATCACCAAGTTTCACCAATGGATGAAAAGTTTCGAAATTTTTCTCTTGAGAGGGGGAGGGGACGGCAATGGAGGCTAGGAGGAGTGTAGGTTTAGAGAATTTTGCGTTTTGAAACTAATGGGGGGACCAATTTGACCCCTATAGATTTAATTAAGAACCGGAAATGGTTTTGATAGGTTTGCCCTTCCATTAATTAAAAAGCTAATCCAAAATTCATAACATAGCTTTAGACTTATCAATTTTTGACATCAAGGTCCCTTCATATTTTAAAACACCTAAAAAATCCGTTAAAAACAGTCCGTATGGGCGAAAAAACGGGTTCCCCTCAAAAAATAATAATAAAAATCCCCAAAATTTTCAGAAACAATTGCTTAAAATAAAATAATTTCATTCTTAAAAATCCCATAACTTAAAAAATCTCAAATAATTTTCATTCCAGTCGGCCCTAATATCGTCCTGCGTCTGTAACTCAAGCAGACTGAAAAATAACACATGCATATCATGCAGCATAAAATCATAAATAAATCATATATAATGTCATGCAATCATCTAAAAATCTTTTTCCCCCTAGTCATGCACTCATTTCTACGTTGTCGGGAATTTCTAGGCGTTACAACTCTCCACCCTTAAAGAAATTTTGTCCTCGAAATTGAGTACGTACCGAATAACTCCGGGTAGTGCGTCCGCATATCGGCTTCAGTCTCCCAGGTAGCTTTATCCTCCGAGTGATTCAGCCACGGGACCTTGACCATCGAAATACTCCGTGCTCTCAGTCTACGCTCCTCCCTAACTAGAATCTGCACTGGTCGCTCCTCAAAAGATAAATATGGTGTCAATTGGAGCGGCTCAAAATCCAACACATGAGACGGATTCGGAACATACTTCCGCAGCATCGAGATATGGAAGACAATATGCACTGCGGATAAGCTGGGTGGTAATGCTACTCGGTAAGCCAGAGTACCAACCCTCTCCAGAATCTCAAACGGCCCAATAAACCTAGGGCTAAGCTTGCCTCTTCGACCAAAGCGCATCACGTCCTTCATGGGCGATATCCTCACAAACACATGATCTCCCACAACTAGCACCAGATCTCGTCGTCTCTGATCTGCATAACTTTTCTGATGACTCTGGGCTGTCCTCATCCTATCCCAATCCTCGTCACAATGTCCGTCGTCTTCTGTACTAATTCCAGCCCTGTAAGCACTCTCTCACCAACATCGTCCCAGTGTATGGGAGATCTGCATCTCCTCCCATACAACGTCTCATACGGAGCCATCCCTATCGACGCCTGAAAGATGTTGTTGTACGTGAACTCTATCAGTGGCAATCTCGAGTCCCACGTACCCTGAAAATCTGTGACGCAAGCTTTCAGCAAATCCTCCAAAGTTTGAATGACCCTCTCCGACTGTCCGTCTGTCTGCGGATGAAATGCTGTACTGAACGACAATCTCGTCCCCAAGGCGGCATGCAAAATCCTCCAGAACGCAGATGTGAATCTGTTGTCTCTGTACGACACTATCGAGACGGGTATACCATGCAGTCTGACCACCTCGCGGGTATAAAGCTTTGCCTACTGCGTCAAGGTGAAAGTAGTCTTCACCGGTAGGAAATGCGCTGACTTGGTGAGTCTGTCCACAATCACCCATATAGCCGTGAACCCTCTGGGACTCCTAGGCAATCCAACCATGAAATCCATCATAATATGCTCCCACTTCCACTCAAGAATGGGAAGTGGTTGCAACAACCCTGCCGGTCGCTGATGCTCCGCCTTGACCTGCTGACAAGTTCAGCACTTGGACACGAATCTCCCAATGTCCTTCTTCATCCCTGGCCACCAGTACAAAGTCTGCAAATCTCGATACATCTTCGTACTCCCTGGGTGGATGGAGTACGTCGATGCATGAGCCTCAGATAAGATCTCAGCTCTCAACTGTCCAGTGCTCGGCACCCACATACGACCTCTCAAACGACTATCCCATCCTCAATAGTATACAGACCTCGTCCTCTGTCCTCATCACGCTGCCTCCACTGCTGTAACTGCTCATCGGAGGCTTGCCCCTCTCTGATCCGCTCTCAAAGAATCAGCTGAATAGTGAGTGCTGATAAACTCGGTGCATAGCCTCCTGAATTGAACTCTAGGCCGAATCTCCGAATCTCAGCCTGTAGTGGCCTCTCAACAGACAAACATGCCACTACTGCAGTCTTCTGGCTCAAAGCGTCTGCCACTACATTAGCCTTACCCGGATGGTAGCTAATGTCACAGTCATAGTCCTTCACCAACTCTAACCATCTGCGCTGCCTCATCGGTGCATAGCCTCCTGAATTGAACTCTAGGCCGAATCTCCGAATCTCAGCCTGTAGTGGCCTCTCAACAGACAAACATGCCACTACTGCAGTCTTCTGGCTCAAAGCGTCTGCCACTACATTAGCCTTACCCGGATGGTAGCTAATGTCACAGTCATAGTCCTTCACCAACTCTAACCATCTGCGCTGCCTCATGTTCAGCTCCTTCTGGGTGAAGAAGTACTTGAGGATCTTGTGGTCGGTGAATATCTGACACTTCTCGCCGTACAGATAGTGCCTCCAAATCTTCTCGCAAACACCACTAATGAAAGCTCCAAATCGTGCGTCGGATAGTTCTGATCAAAACTCTTCAGCTATCTCGACGCATATGCAATAACCTTACCACCCTGCATCAAAACTGCACCCAAACCTCTGAGAGAAGCATCTGTATAAACCACAAACTCATTGTGGTCCACTGGCATAGCTAATACTGGTGCTGAAGTAAGGGCCTCATTTAACCGATCAAACCTCCTCTGACACTCGGGACTCCACACATACTTTGCATTCTTCTTGGTCAAGGCTGTCAAGGGCACTGAAATAGAAGAGAAGCCCTTGATAAATTTGCGATAATAACCTGCCAAGCCCAATAAACTACGAATCTCTGCTGCATTCCTCGGAATCCCCCAGTTCTGCACTGCCTCCACCTTTGATGGGTCAATTGAAATCCCATCTCTCGGCACATATTCCCTAAGAATGACACCTGATCCAGCCAAAACTCACACTTTCTGAACTTGGAATACAATCTATGCTCCCTCAAAGTCTTCAAAGATGTCTGCAAGTGCTGCCTATGCTCCTCCAAGCTCCTCGAATAGACCAGGATGTCATCGATGAACACAATGATGAACTGGTCTAGATACTGCCTGAATACCCTGTTCATCAGATCCATGAAAATCACTGGGGCATTCGTCAGGCCAAACGGCATCACCAAGAACTCGTAGTGGCCGTAGTGTGTCCTAAAAGCAGTCTTGGACACGTCCTCCCTCTCTAACTCTCAGCTGGTGATAGCCATATCTCAAATCAATCTTCGAAAGCACCAAATCTCCCTGCAGTTGATCAAATAAATCCTCAATCCTCGGGAGTGGATACTTATTCTTCATTGTAAAGTTCAGCTCCCGATAGTCGATGCACAATCTCATGCTGCCATCCTTCTTCTTCACAAACAACACTGGCGCGCCCCAAGGGGAAAAGCTAGGGCGAATGAACCCCTTATCGAGAAACTCCTGAATCTGCTCCTTGAGCTCCTTCATCTCTGTGGGAGCCAATCGATAAGGTGCCTTAGAGTTGGCATTGTCTCTGGCATTAGCTCAATATAAAACTCCACATCTCGCTCCGGTGGAACTCCCACTACATCATCATGGAAGACATCTGCATAGTCTCTGACTACCTCCACATCAGATAGTGAAGGGCCTGCTGAATCTCCCGAAGCGGTAACACTGGCCAAGAATGCCTGACATCCGTGCTCAACTAGCTTCCTGGCCTGAAGAAAAGATATAAATCTGGGCTTCCACGGCCTCCTATCTGCCCCAAATAAGAAAGCCTCCTGCCCTGAGGGTCTAATAGACACTGTCCTCCTCTGAAAATCTATCACTGCTCCAAACTCCGTCAGCCAATCCATGCATAGGATGAGGTGGAATCCTGTCATTGGAAAAACAACCAAATCTGCTCTGACCGCATGATCCTGAAACATCATCGTCAAACCCTGCACGACGCTGGTCATCGTCAACTCCTATCCTGACGGAACAGTCACGGAGAGAGCTACCCCCATGCTCTCCGGAACAATACCCATCCTCTGTGTGAATGCACTCGAAATAAACGAGTGAGTCTCCCCTTAGTCTAGCAAAGCGAATGTAGTGACACCAAGCACACAAATCTCTCCTGAACAGAAACGTCACACAGGTACGTGTTTATGGTCATACTAAATCACAAAAGCAGTTTAGATACCTAAAACAGTTCTAGGTTCGCTAGTCCTATCCGTCAAAGTCCTCAAAGCAAGTCCTAAGTCTTACCGTTCTCACTTATACTTATTAGCAACTAAGGCAACAAGTTCCTAGCAGTGCTCTATCTAGCATGCAATTCTAAAACACCACGATAGCACACAATAGGTACGGGAATCTAAAACGGAATACCTGTGAGCAAAGTCGTGTCCGGATCTGCAGCCTCAGCCTACATCACGAACACGCGACCAGTGGTCTGTCTCCTCTTAGGGCAGTCCCTAGAAATATTCCATGGCTCCTTGCAGTGAAAGCACCTGCCACTCCCTACCATGCAAGGTCTTGAATGCTGCTTATTGCACCCTTGCAGACTGGAAATCCTCCAGATCTATGGGCGCTGGTCCCCTGCTGCTGTGGCCTCTGCTAGCCCTGCGGTCTCTGCTGCTGCCCCTGAGGACTTGGGCCCTTGGGAGGCCCCTGATATGGTATCTTTGCTGGTGGCTGCGAAGATTGGCCCCTGATGGGCTGCTGCATCTGACGCTTCCTCTGGAAGTCATCCCTCATGTCCTTCCGGCGTCTCTCAGATCGGTATGCCCTGTTCATCGCTGCCATGTAAGTCTCCACGTCCGCCATATTGACATCGTGGAGGATGTCGGGTCGCAGTCCATCAGTAAACTGCCTCAACTTCTCACTCTCCACTGTAGCAATCAAGGGCACAAAGGTACACCCTCGCTCAAACTGCCTCACATACTCGGCCACAGACTTGTCTCCCTGACGGAGACTCATAAACTCCCGAATAAGTTGGCTCCGGGCATCCACAGTAAAATACTTCTCGAAAAAGACTTTCTTGAACTCCTCCCACGTTAGGCTCTCCAGAAATAGTCCAACCACTGCGCCCTTCCGCCACAGAGCGGCATCTCCTTCAGTATGAAAATAGCACAACGGACCTTGTCGACGTCCGCTAGACCTATGTACTCATAGATAGTCTCCATGGATCGGATCCACTCCTTAGAAACAAGTGGATCGATGGTACCAGCAAACTCCTTAGGTCCCTGCTTGTGAAACCTCTCAGCAACGTCCTCCTCATGTGACTTCTTGGGTCGCTCTGACTGACGCTCCAACAGCCTGGTAATCCCAGCTAGCATGTCCACGCTTGCTCGCTCATACGGAGTCAACTGAGGTGGTGGTGGAGGAGGAGGAGGTGTAGCATCATCTTGTTGGTTCGTGTCGCGTCGGGAAGGCATTGTTCTGACACACCAAAACCTTATCACGCCAATCTAAGTGCATGACTAAGCGTCTATTTTAAAACTCTAAGGCCAAAAACTCATACATAACTAAAACACATGCAACATGCAATCAAAAACAAAAATCGTAAAACTCACAGACTGGTAGTGCGACTTCTGAGCTCCACGCAGCAGGCAAGTACCCCACCAAAACCACCGCTCTGATACCAACTGAAACGAACCAGACTCTAGAATTTTTTTTTTCAAAACATGTGCGGAATACTTAAACTTAAAGTGTGGCTCGTTCCCTTTTAAAACATTTGTAAATAATTTTCTCAACAAAACTTGAAATAGAAATAAATAATTATTTAAGTCATAAAACCATCCGTACTGTAAAAGACAACTGCACAAAAGTACTGAAAATGAACATGTTTAAAACCGACTTATAAAAAACTGTATCGCAACAGAACTGAAACATAAAGGCGGTCACGGGATACTGCTGCATCAGGCGCTCAGAGGTCCTCACCGCTAGTCGATATAAACTACTTATAAAAAACTGTATCGCAACAGAACTGAAACATAAAGGCGGTCACGGGATACTGCTGCATCAGGCGCTCAGAGGTCCTCACCGCTAGTCGATATAAACTTATCTACAGGGTCATCACCTGCACCATTTAAACCTAGTGAGCCTAGAGACTCAGCATGCTCTATCGTATATCATAACAAAGTACATACTAATAAAATCTCATGCAAGCACATACTTATAACAAAATAACATTAAAAAATGAATTCGTGCATGATTTTAAAACATTTCTTCATATATTTCATATTGTACATACGTAACGTAAACATACATAAGGCATGACATAACATAACATGAAAAACGTATGAGTCGTATCAGTGAATGTGAGCGGGCGTGTGACTGATCAGTCGAAATAACCAACGTACGTGGCGGTGTGGTTCACCGACCTCGAGCCGGGATCCATATATGTCACACCTCTATGCTTGCCACTTCACCATGTCGTGATCACATGGATCCATAAGCTCATAATCATACATTAAAACAGGGGATCCCCAGGCCCGGCTACCCGGCTAGCTCCCATGATTAAACTTTGCCGCATCACTTCAATCCCTCCGATTTTAACTTAAAAGATACATGTCTGGTCGTTTCATAAAATCTCATGATGCGTGCATTTCTTAAAATCATGCAATTTAAAAACTTAGCCCGTCAATGTATATTTAATAATTTCCTTTAAAACTTTTACGTACATCGAATACTACATATATAATTAAATATACACGTACGTGTTTCTAAATTTTTCTACTTCGGTCAAGGATTGGTTCAGGAGCCTGGCCAACTACTTCTAGACTATACATCGATGAAACGAATGTTCACCCCTTTTTAAAATTTTTGCCTATTTTCTTTAAATTTTGACTTCTTAAAATCAAGGCTAATTGTGACTAATTAAAATCTATTTTTGACACCTTAAAATCAATTTTTGACTCATTAAATTTAATTTTGACTTTAGAAATCAATAAATCATTTTTGACCCCAAAAGCCGATTTTGACCAAAAGACCGATTTTGACCAAATTAAAATCCCAAAATTTGATTTTGACTTATTTAAAATTCCAAAGGCCCTAATTTTGACTAAAAACTTAAAAATAAACATAACTTTAAAATTTTGACTCAATTCTTAACATCTGGCTATTTTCTTTAAAATTGGACATTTGACTTAAAATTAAAATAACAGGTCCATAATTAAAATAACTTGGACCGATTCTTGCACACACAAGCGACGCGCGCGAGCAGCGGCCGTTCCTCACGCTCGTTCTCCCTGCTCCGACCACCATGGCCGGATCCCCTCCGGCTACACCACCCCAGGTCCAGCCGGTCCTAACCCGACCGACTTTGGCTCAAACCATGGACAAACCAGGGAGAACTGATCGAGGGAAGTAGACGCATCAGTCATGCAGCGCGATGCGTCACCTCAACCTCCATGCCTTTCCCTGGTTCACCTGACCACTTAGCCACCTTCCTATCCAGACTTGGACCACCATGAGCCCCATAGGAACCTATAGAACCAAGCCATCACCTCTGGAAATCGTCCTGACCGAAGCTACAAGAGAAGGAAGTGAGACACGTTGAGAAACCGTGAAGCATATGCATGAACTCAAATCATGGGGTTTAGATCTACACATAATGCATACAATTCACACCATAATTTCTTAAAAACAGATTAATATAGTTTAAAAGGTGAGAAAAATAGTTTATATCACATGCCTGGTTTGTAAAAAGAAGTAAATCTGCGAGGTACCGATGTTATAGACGCGAGATCGGGGCACAACCGGCTCTGGATCATCAAGCTTCACCAACAGATGAAAAGTTTCGAAATTTTGCTCTTGAGAGGGGGATGTGACGGAAATGGAGGCTAGGAGGAGTGTAGGTTTAGATAATGTTGCGTTTTGAAAATAATGGGGGGACCAATTTGACCCCTATAGATTTAATTAAGAACCAGAAATGGTTTTGACAGGTTTGCCCCTCCATTAATTAAAAAGCTAATCCAAAATTCATAACATAGCTTTAGACTTATCAATTTTTGACATCAAGGTCCCTTCATATTTTAAAACACCTAAAAATCCATTAAAACAGTCCGTATGGGCGAAAAACGGGTTCCCCTAAAAAATAATAATAAAATCCCCAAATTTTCAGAAACTGTTGCCTAAAATAAAATAATTTCATTCTTAAAAATCCCATTACTTACAAAATCTCAATTCATTTTCATTCCGGTCGGCCCTAATCTCATCCATGCATCTGTATCTCAAGCAGACTGAAAAATAACACATGCATATCATGAATCATAAAATCATAAATAAATCACATAAAATAACGTGCAATCATCTAAAAATATTTTCCCCCTAGTCATGCACTCATTTCTACGTAGTCAGGAATTTCTAGGCGTACAACTCTCCCCCCTTAATGAAATTTTGTCCCCGAAATTGAGTACGTACCGAATAACTCCGGGTAGCGCATATACATATCGGCCTCAGTCTCCCAGGTAGCTTCATCCTCCGAGTGATTCTGCCACCGGAACTTGACCATCGGAATACTCCGTGCTCTCAGTCTACGCTCCTCCCTAGCTAGAATCTGCACTGGTCGCTCCTCAAAAGATAAATCTGGTGTCAACTGGAGCGGCTCAAAATCCAACACATGAGACAGATTCGGAACATACTTCCGCAGCATCGAGATATGGAAGACATTATGCACTGTGGATAATCTGGGTGGTAACGCTACTCGATAAGCCAGAGTACCAACCCTCTCAAGAATCTCAAACGGCCCAATAAACCTAGGGCTAAGCTTGCCTCTCCGGCTAAAGCGCATCACGCCCTTCATTGACGATATCCTCACAAACACATGATCTCCCACAGCTATCTCCAGATCTCGTCGTCTTTGATCTGCATAACTCTTCTGACGACTATGGTCTGTCCTCATCCTATCTCGAATCCTCGTCACAATGTCCACCGTCTTCTGTACTAACTCCGGCCCTGTAAGCACTCTCTCACCAACATCGTCCCAGTGTACGGGAGATTTGCATCTCCTCCCGTACAGATCCTCATACGGAGCCATACCTATCGACGCCTGAAAGCTGTTGTTGTACATGAACTCTACCAGTGGAAATCTCGAGTCCCACGTACCCTGAAAATCTATGACGCAAGCTCTCAGCAAATCCTCCAAAGTCTGAATGACCCTCTCCGACTGTCCGTCTGTCTGTGGATGAATGCTGTACTGAACGATAATCTCGTCCCCAAGGCGGCATGCAAAATCCTATAGAACGCAGATGTGAATCTGGTGTCTCTGTCCGACACTATCGAGATGGGTATGCCATGCAGTCTAACCACCTCGCGGATATAAAGCTCTGCGTACTGCGTCAGGGTGAAAGTAGTCTTCACCGGTAGGAAATGCGCTGACTTGGTGAGTCTGTCCACAATCACCCATATAGCCGTGAACCCTCTGGGACTCCTAGGCAAACCAACCACGAAATCCATCGTAATATGCTCCCACTTCCACTCAGGAATGGGAAGTGGCTGCAACAACCCTGCCGGTCGCTGATGCTCCGCCTTGACCTGCTGACAAGTCAAGCACTCGGACACGAATATCCCAATGTCCTTCTTCATCCCTGGCCACCAGTACAAAGTCTGCAAATCTCGATAAATCTTCGTACTCCCTGTGTGGATGGAGTACGTCGATGCATGAGCCTCAGATAAGATCTTGGCTCTCAACTGTCCAATGCTCGGAACCCACATACGGCCTCTGAAACGGACTATCCCATTTTAATAGTATACAGACCTCGTCCTCTGTCCTCGTCACGATTCCTCCACTGCTGTAATTGCTCATCGGAGGCTTGCCCCTCTCTGATCTGCTCTCGAAGTGTCGGCTAAATAGTGAGTGCTGCTAAACTCGGCGCACAGCCTCCTGAATAGAACTCTAGGCCGAATCTTTGAATCTCAGCCTGTAGTGGCCTCTCAACATACAAAGACGGCACTACTGCAGTCTTTCGGCTCAAAGCGTCTGCCACTACATTAGCCTTACCCAGATGGTAGCTAATGTCACAGTCATAGTCCTTCACCAACTCTAACCATCTGCGCTACCTCATGTTCAGCTCCTTCTGGGTGAAGAAGTACTTGAGGCTCTTGTGGTCGGTGAATATCTGACACTTCTCGCCGTACAGATAGTGCCTCCAAATCTTCAGCGCAAATACCACTACTGCAAGCTCCAAATCGAGCGTAGGATAGTTCTGCTCATAACTCTTCAGCAGTGTCGACGCATATGCAATAACCTTACCACCCTGCATCAAAACTGCATCCAAACCTCTCAGAGAAGCATCTGTATAAACCACAAACTCCTTGTGGTCCACTGGCATAGCTAATACTGGTGCTGAAGTAAGGGCCTCCTTCAGTTGATCAAAGCTCCTCTGACACTCGGGACTCCACACATACTTTGAATTCTTCTTGGTCAAGGCTGTCAAGGGCACTGAAATAGCAGAGAATCCCTTGCTAAATTTGCGATAATAACCTGACAAGCCCAAGAAACTTCGAATCTCCGCTGCATTCCTCGGAATCCCCCAGTTCAGCACTGCCTCGACCTTCGATGGGTCAACTGAAATCCCATCTCTCGACACATATGCCCTAAGAATGCCACCTGCTCCAGCCAAAACTCGCACTTGCTGAACTTGGCATACAATCTATGCTCCCTCAAAGTCTGCAAAGCTGTCTGCAAGTGCTGCCTATGCTCCTCCAAGATCCTCGAATAGACCAGGATGTCGTCGATGAACACAATGATGAACTAGTCTAGATACTGCCTGAATACCCTGTTTATCAGATCCATCAAAATCAAGGGGCATTCGTCAGGCCAAACGGCATCACCAAGAACTCGTAGTGACCGCGCATGTCCTAAAAGTAGTCTTGGACACGTCCTCCTCTCTAACTCTCAGTTGGTGATAGCCAGATCTCAAATCAATCTTCGAGAACACCAAAGCTCCCTGGAGCTGATCAAATAAATCCTCTATCCTCTGGAGTGGATACTTATTCTTCACTGTAACTCGATTCAGCTCCGGGTAGTCGATGCACAATCTCATGCTGCCATCCTTATTCTTCACAAACAACACTGGCGCGCCCCAAGGGGAAAAGCTAGGGCGAATGAACCCCTTATCGAGCAACTCCTGAATCTACTCCTTGAGCTCCTTCATCTCTGTGGGAGCCAATAGATAAGGTGCCTTAGAGATAGGCACTGTCCCTGGCATCAGCTCATAGAAAACTCCACCTCTCGCTACGGTGGAACTCCCACTACATCATCAGGGAAGACATCTGCATAGTCTCTGAATACCTCCACATCAGATAGTGAAGGGCCTGCTGAATCTCCCGAAGCGGTAACACTGGCCAAGAATGCCTGACATCCATGCTCAACTAGCTTCCTGGCCTGAAGAAAAGATATAATTCTGGGCTTCCGCGGCCTCCTAGTTGCCTCAAATAAGAAATCCTCCTGCCCTGACGGTCTGATAGACACTGTCCTCCTCTAAAAATCTATCACTGCTCCAAACTCCGTCATCCAATCCATGCCTGGGATGAGGTTGAATCTTGTCATCACAAAACGACCAAATCTGCTCTGACCGCGTGATCCTGAAACATCATCGTCAAACCCTGCACGATGTTGGTCGTCGTCAACTCCTATCCTGACGGAACCGTCACGGTGAGAGCTACCCCCATTCTCTCCGAAACAATACTCATCCTCTGTGTGAATGCACTTGAAATAAACGAGTGGGTCTCCCCTGAGTCTAGCAAAGCGAGTGTAGTGACACCAAGTACACGAATCTCGCCTGAAACAAAAACGTCACATAGGTACGCGTTTTACGGTCATACTAAATCCCAAAAGCAGTTTAGATGCCTAAAACAGTTCTAGGTTCGCTAGTCCTATCCGTCAAAGTCCTCAAAGCAAGTCCTAGGAGTCTTACCGTTCTCACTTATAATTATTAGCAACTACGGCAACAAGTTCCCTAGCCACAGTGCTCTATCTAGCATGCAATTCTAAAACACCAAGATAGCACACAATAGGTACGGGAATCTAAAACAGAATACCTGTGAGAAAAGTCGTGTCCGGATCTGCAGCCTCAGCCTGCATCATGAACATGCGACCAGTGGTCTGTCTCCTCATAGGGCAGTCCCTAGAAATATGCCCTGGCTCCTTGCAGTGAAAGCTCCTTGGGAGGCCCCTGATATGGTATCTTCACTGGTGGCTGCGAAGACTGGCCCCTGATGGGCTACTGCATCTGACGCTTCCTCTGGAAGTCATCTCTCATGTCCTTTCGGCCTCTCTCAGACCGGTATGCCGTGTTCACCGCTGTCATGTTAGTCTCCACATCCGCCATATTGATATCGTGACGGATGTCGGGTCGCAGTCCATCAGTAAACTGCCTCAGCTTCTCACTCTCCACTGTAGCAATCGAGGGCACAAAGGTACACCCTCTCTCAAACTGCCTCACATACTCGGCCACAGACTTGTCCCCTGAGGAGACTCATAAACTCCCTAATAAGATGGCTCCGGGCATCCACAGTAAAATACTTCTCGAAAAAGACTTTCTTGAACTCCTCCCATGTCAGGCTCTCCAGAAATATTCCAACCACTGCGCCCTTCCACCACAGAGCGGCATCTCCCTTCAGCATGAAAATAGCACAACGGACCTTGTCGGCGTCCGCTAGACCCATGTAGTCATAGATAGTCTCCATGGATCGGATCCACTCCTCAGCAACAAGTGGATCGGTGGTACCAGCAAACTCCTTAGGTCCCTGCTTGTGGAACCTCTCAGCAACATCCTCCTCATGCGACTTCCCGGGTCGCTCTGACTGACGCTCCAACAGCCTGGTAATCCCAGCTAACATGTCTACGCTAGCTCGCTCATACGGAGTCAACTGAGATGGTGGGGGAGGAGGAGGAGGTGTAGCATCATCCTATTGGTTCCTGTCGCGTCGGGGAGGCATTGTTCTGATACACCAAAACCTTATCACATAAATCTAAGTGCATGACTAAGCGTCTATTTTAAAACTCTAAGGCCAAAAACTTATACATAACTAAAACACATGCAACATGCAATCATAAAAATAAATCCTAAAACCGTAAAACTCACAGACTGCTAGTGCGACTTCTGAGCTCCACGCAGCAGGCAAGTACCCCACCAGAACCACCGCTCTGATACCAACTGAAACGAACCAGACTCTATAAATTTTTTTTCAAAACATGTGCGGAATACTTAAACTTAAAGTGTGGCTCGTTCCCTTTTTAAATCATTTAAAATCATTTTCTCAAAAAAACTTGAAATAGAAATAAATAATTATTTAAGTCATAAAACCATCCGTACTGTAAAAGACAACTGCATAAAAGTACAGAAAATGAACTTGTTTAAACCGACTTATGAAAACTGTATCGTGACAGAACTGAAACATAAAGACGGTCACGGGGTACTGCTGCAGCAGACGCTCAGAGGTCCTCACCGTCAGTCGGGATAAGCTTATCTGCAGGGTCATCACCTGCACCATTTAAACCTAGTGAGCATAGAGGATCAACATGCTCTATCGTATATCATAACAAATTACATACTAATAAAATTGCATGCAAGCACATACTTATAATAAAATAACATTAAAACATGAATGCGTGCAAGATCTTAAAACATTTCTTTATACATTTCATATCGTACATACGTAACGTAAACATACATAAGACATGACATAACATAACATGAAAAACGAATGAGTCGTATCAGTGAATGTGAGCGGGCGTGTGACTGATCAGTCGAAATAACCAACGTACGTGGTGGTGTGGTTCATCGACCTCGAGCCGAGATTCCTATATGTCACACCTCTATGCTTGCCACTTTACCATGTCGTGATCACATGGATCCATAGGCTCATAATCATAAAACAGGGGATACCCAGGCCCGGCTATCCGGCTAGCTCCCATCATTAAACTTTGCCACAGCACTTCAATCCCTCGGGTTTTAATTTAAAAAATACATGCCTGATCATTTCATAAAATCTCATGATGCGTGCATTTATTAAAATCATGAAATTTAAAAGCTTAGCCCGTCAATGTATATTTAATAATTTCCTTTAAAACGTTTACGTACATAGAATACTACATATATAATTTAATACACACTTACGGGTTTCTACATTTTTCTACTTCGGTCAAGGATTGGTTCAGGAGCCTGGCCCACTACTTCTAGACTATCCATTGCTCTTAACTTAATCGTTGAAACGAATGTTCATCCCTTTTTAAAATTTTTGCCTATTTTCTTTAAAATTTGACTTCTTAAAATCAAGGCTAATTGTGACTAATTAAAATCAATTTTTGACTCCTTAAAATCAATTTTTGACTCATTAAATTTAATTTGACTTTAGAAATCAATTTTGACCCCAAAAGCTGATTTTGACCAAATTAAAATCCCAAAATTCGATTTGACTTAATTAAAATTCCAAAGGCACTAATTTTGACTAAAAACTTAAAAATAAACATAACTTTAAAATTTTGACTCAATTCTTAACATCTGCCTATTTTCTTTAAAATTGGACATTTGACTTAAAATTAAAATAACAGGTCCATAGTTAAAATAACTTGGACCGATTCTTAAAACATTTGAGTCGAGTCTCAAAGAACCGATCCGGTCCAATCCAACCAGCCAGTTCGATTGAACCGGACCCATCCAAATGCTAACCTTAAACCGGATACACACACGCACACACCAGCGACGCGCGCGAGCAGCGGCCGTTCTTCACGCTCGCTCACCCTGCTCCGGCCACCATGGCCGGAGCCCCTCCGACTGGACCATCCCCAATTCTAGCCGATCCTAACCTGACCGAATTTGGCTCAAACCCTGGACAAACCACGGAGAACTGATCGAGGGAAGTGGATGCATCAGCCATGCAGCGCGATGCGTCACCTCGACCTCCATGGCTTTCCCTGGTTCACCCGACCACTTAGCCACCTTCCTACCCTGACTTGGACCACCATGAGCCCCCTAGGAACCTCTAGAACCGAGCCATCACCTCTAGAAATCATCCTGACCGAAGCTTCAAGAGAAGGAAGTGAGACACGTTGAGAAACCGTGAAGCATATGCATGAACTAAAATCATGGGGTTTAGATCTACACATAATGCATACAATTCACACCATAATTTCTTAAAAACAGATTAATACGGTTTAAATGGTGAGAAAAAGAGTTGATATCACATGCCTGGTTTGTAAAAGAGGTAAATCTGCGAGGTACCGACGTTATAGACGCGAGATCGGGGCACAACCGGCTCTGGTCACCAAGATTCACCAAAGGATGAAAAGTTTCGAAATTTTGCTCTTGAGAGGGGGAGGGGACGGCAATGGAGGCTAGGAGGAGTGTAGGTTTAGAGAATGTTGCGTTTTGAAAATAATGGGGGGACCAATTTGACCCCTATATATTTAATTAAGAACGGGAAATGGTTTTGACAGGTTTGCCCCTCCATTATTTAAAAAGCTAATCCATAATTCATAACATAGCTTTAGACTTATCAATTTTCGACATCAAGGTCCCCTAATATTTTAAAACACCTAAAAATCCATTAAAACAGTCCGTATAGGCGAAAAACGGGTTCCCCTCAAAAGTAATAAAAAAATCCCCAAATTTTCAGAAAAAGTTGCTTCAAATAAAATAATTTCATTCTTAAAAATCCCATAACTTAAAAAATATCAAATCATTTTCATTCCGGTCGGTCCTAATCTCGTCCACGCGTCTATAACTCAAGCAGACTGAAAAATAACACATGCATATCATGCAGCATAAAATCATAAATAAATCATATAAAATGTCATGCAATCATCTAAAAATATTTTCCCCCTAGTCATGCACTCATTTCTACATATTTAGGAATTTATAGGCGTTACACCCGTTCAATTACATATATCCAAGATCAACAACGGGAACTTCGGTTACCTCAAACGAAGCTCAAACCAAACTGACGGTGCCAAAATCGAACGCTCTAGCTTCCTCCAACTCCTCTATTCCAGCACCATCGGCCTCCAAACTGGTACGAAATAAAAGCTCGAACAGATGCTTCCAGTAGTAGCAAACTTGCTTAAAACCAGTCGGCCAAATTCCAGAAATCAGAAGAAAAGGCACCGGGTGAACAGTGCTCTCTAGGGTTTCCCCGGGAGATATTTCGAGAAAGGGTGTGTATCGAATTGTGTAGAAGAATGACTACATGTTGATCGGTACAATGATATTTATACTCGCTGTCCAACAGTACTCGGCTACAGAGACATCAGCACAGATCACGCTCCTTGATCCGGGCTACAGTTCTCACAGAACAGCTCCGTGCTCATCTACTGTTCCAGCTTAGGTAAGCAAGCACATCGGATCACTTATCTCCTTAGCTCACGCATTCGGATTGGATGGCATACACAACAGCTTGCGCATACCCAGCTTAGCCCAGAGCTACAGATCAGATCTTACGACAACAACAGAATATGCTCACCCAGCAGCTCAAGCCCTCAACAGATTACATCTTTGTAGCTCAGGCCAGATTACGCACTCGGTCAGCTCACATGTGACCAACAGATCTCGGTCTCAACAGATCGCGCTACCAGATCAACTTTCGTGCAACTATCAGCTTTAGCTATCTCGTTCAGCTTGCGAGCTCAGACCAGCTCAGAGCGTCCAGCTCATGATTCTCTACTCAGCATACAAAGATTTGTTCAGCTCACGGAGAGGTCCAGCAATACTCTCCAAGATTTACGTCTCAACCAGCCTACAGTAGCCTGTCCAGCTACCCGATCAGCTCTCACACGCTTCCCAACTCTAGCGTATTTTTCATTTTAAGAGCCGAGGGCCAGTTCTCGTGCAACTCAACAAATCGCGCTCAAAACACAAGTCGGCTCTCACTCAAAGCTGATCCTCACCAACAGTTTCCAACAAGTCTGAGAACTACGAACAGATTTCCCCCTGTATGCCTGATGTAAGTACATCCTGTCTAAGCTGAAGACCACAACAACTCTGGTCTACACAGGACATCACCCCCAGCCTAAGCTCAAGCTGGCGTCTCTAAACAATGCAGCACAGCACCCGCGATCTGGCTACCCAGCTCAGGGCACTCAGGATAATCTCTAAGCTGAACCCAGCTTAGACTCAGGCGACAGAACCCCTAAGCTGCACGCTGCTACGCCGTCATCTCCAAAAAAAATACGCTCTACAATCCAGCTCGTAACTTCCAAGCAAGATTCCAAGTTGAATTCTATAAACTATATATCTAATGCCCTCTGAGCTACTACAGAACCCAGCAACTCTAACAGCTTGCTCTTCTAAGCACCTAGAGCTATCAGCTCACAACAATCCCGCTTGCTAGCACACCTCAGCTCACGCTGCTGAGCTTAATCCACTGTGCATAACTCTAAGCTGGTCCTATCGTACCATATACCAGCTCACACCAACAGCCTTTTCTTATGCTTAAAGCACATCTTGGCAAGGAGACATCCGACCAGCTTACACCTAAGCTGATCCTCGTGGACTTCTAATCTCAATTAGCTTTCCTATAATCCACTCAAATTATAGCTCTAATTACCTTGGCTAATTACAATCCTCACATTCTCCCCACCTTAATAGATTTCGTCCTCGAAATCAAAAACAACAACCTGGACAACCAAAACAGATCGTATCTCGGACCTGAACGCTAGAGAAAATGCGAGGGATGGAAGCGCCCGATGACTCAGGTCTAGGGCCTAAGCAGGTTTCAAATTTAGATTTCAATAATTTGTTGTTGGTAATAATTAAAACCAAAGTCTCCAAACACCACGGGGTGCCAAAGAATCCAAGAAACCTTGGTATAGTTATGGAAGTCCATCAATTTCCTTTAGTCTCTTGTGGAGTCTCCATTTCTAAATAAAAATGCGACTCCTTCTTGCAGAGAAACTTGCCTTCCTTGATCGTAGCTCCACAGTTCAGAAATAATGTATCGCCTGCTTGGGTTGGATTCGTTTATCTCGAATAAGGCGGATGTCACAGCATTGTAAACTTCAATGCCGTGATTTTTCTTTAAGATCCACTAGCTTCTCATCTTCTTAACGGCTTCATGAAATGATTTACTATCAAGATCACCCATTCTCTTGATACCAATACGAGTATTCGATGATATATCTTTCAATCCGTTGACGAGTCCTTTCCGTGCTTCTTGTAGTTCATCATTGTCCTTGCGCTCCTGCACAATTAAATTTTGGTTCAATGCTTCCATAGCCTCGAGTTCTCCTTCCTTTTCCCTCAATGACTAAAGCAGCAAATCCACTTTTTCTAGCACTTCCAGATCACTTTCCACTCTCATGTCTTATTACATTTAATTTACCTCTCAATTTCTCAATTTCAAGCTTCACTGCTCCAAAACCCAAAGCATGATCTTATTCTTCTACTGTTTCTCCTCTCTGTCCAGAAATCTTACTGGGTAATCCATACATAATAGGGTTTGCTCCAGCTCATCTCCATCAGTCCTCAACACAAAGGAGTATCTGGTTCGCGCTTCTTCGGCTTAGACGCATGGAAACTCCTAGGAACCAACAACCACTCAGTCAGCATCCGCAAACTACACGTCAAAAGATCTAATCCGCTCAAAAGTTCATAAGGACCGATGTCTTTAGGAGCTAACTCACCCTTTCTTCAGTCCCTCAACTCTGTCTTGAAGGAGGAAACTCGCAAAAATATACGGCCTTCCACTCAAAACTCATCCCAACAACCAGTAGGAAATCTCCAAAAGCAGCATGGTCCATTCAGATTGGCCATCCGGCTTGGGTGGTATGCTGCTCTCAGCACCAATGTAGACCTCAATGCTACCTGAAATCGCTTCCAAACATCCGGAAGTAACTCGAAAATCCTTTCCGAACACATTCAGAAATGGCACATCATGCAAAATCATTGCAAAGTCGATGTTGTTCCTCATAGTTGCAAAAATCATTGCCAGTGATGCAACTCAGCTCGCACATAAATACAACGGCACATAGCACGTAAACAGCTTAGACTCATAAGCATAACACAGGAAAATCAACTTGGTTTCCCAACACAAACACAATACATTACACACGACAGGGCTAAGAACGCTCAGCCTACGTCCACCAATTAAACATGCTTAACTTAAGTTGTACCTCAAGCTCAGAATTCATACCTTTGCTCAAATCTTACCACAGACCTCCAAATCCAGGCTCACGGCATAAGTAGAAAGCTCATTATCCAACTCTAGCTATCGACCAACAGCTCAGGCCACCAATTCTGGTCCAACAAACTCAAGAGAGCTATGAATCTGTGAAACATTTACATGAATTAACACAAATCTATGCTCAAACAGCTCACGACCTACACCTAAAAGATCGGCCAACATAGGTTCTATTGCCAAAATCAAATCCCATTCAATTACACATATCCAAGGGTCGAAAATCAACAAGGGAAACTTCGGTTACCTCAAACAAAAACTGACAGTGCCAAAATCGAACGCTCTAGCTTCCTCCGATTCCTCTATTCCAGCACCATCGGCCTCAAAACCGGTACGGACGTAAAGCTGTCGAACATATGCTTCCAGTAATAGCAACCTTGTTTAAAACCAGTCGGCCAAATTATAGAAATCAGAAGAAAAGGCACTGAGTGAACAGTGCTCGCTAGGGTTTCCCGGGGAGATATTTCGAGAAAGGGTGTGTATCGAATTTTGTAGAAGAATGACTAAATATCGATCGATACAAGTATATTTATACTCGCCGTCCAATAGTTCTCGGCTACAGAGACATCAGAACAGATCACGCTCCTGGATCCGAGCTACAGTTCTCACAGAACAGCTCCGTGCTCATCTACTGTTCCAGCTTAGGTAGGCAAGCACACCAGATCACGCGTCTCCTAAGCTCACGCATTCGGATTTGATGGCATACACAACAGTTGAGCATACCCCGCTTAGCCCAGAGCTACAGATCAGATCTTACAACCACAACAGAATGCGCTCACCCAGCAGCTCAGGCCCTCAACAGATTACATCTTCGTAGCTCAGGCCAGATTACGCACTCAGTCATCTAACGTGTGACCAACAGATCTCGGTCTCAATAGATCGCGCTACTAGATCAGCTCTCACGTAACTATCAGCTTTCGCTATCTCGTTCAGCTTGCGCGCTCAGACCAGCTTAGAGCGTCCAGGTCACGATGCTCTACTCAGCATACAAAGATCAGTTCAGCTCACGGAGCGGTCCGGTAATACTATCGAAGTTGTACGTCTCAACCAGCCTACGGTAGCCTGTCTAGCTATCCGATCAGCTCTCATACGCTTCCCAACTCTAGCGTATTTTTCCTCTTATGAGCCGAGGGCCAGTTCTCGCGCAAAAACAGATCGCGCTCAAAACACAAGTCGGCTCTCACTCAAAGTTGATCCTCACCAACAGTTTCCACCAAGTTTGAAAACTACGAACAGATATCACCCTATCTGCCTGCTGTAAGTACCTCCTGTCTAAGCTGAAGACCACAACAACTCTGGTCTACACAGGACATCACCCCCAGCCTAAGCTCAAGCTGGCGTCTCTAAACGATGCAGCACAGCACCCGAGATCTGACTACCCATCTCAGGCACTATAGCGACTGGAATTTTCTTAATATAATTTGAGAACTTTGGTGTTCAAATTGAATGGCACAAAATTTCGATCTTGTTTACAATATAAGTTTGCTACTAATTTTTGGACTAATATGCAATTTATGATCGATATCTGGAAAACAGATTTGAACAAATAACAAGGCACGGAATTTTAGATAGGTCTTTGAAATAACGAAACTGTGTAATTCATTAAGCAATAATCCTGGTACAGATTTCAACAAAAATGAAGTGACTCGAAATCTGCTATTCTACAAAACTATAAATAAAGTTTTGTACATCAAAATCTGAACTGAAGAAGAACAATAGCGGAAAAAAATGTCCACGATAAACACATCCTTCCGTTCAGCTAATCACCATCCAGCTCCTACTGCTCAATATCTGCACTTAATAAAAACTAGTGAGCCTAGAGGCTCAGCAGGTAAAATCTGGAATATCGAAAACATATAACACATGCAAACGATATCTGTTACTTTACTGAAATCTGAATCTGAATAGCTTAAGAATAAATAAATAAGCTAAATAAAATTAACTGTGAAATCTGTATGAACTAAAAGCATACATATACGTTCTGAAATCATTTTCTTTAAGCTTGGTGATTAAAATCACACTGAGCTCTATTATTTATTTTCTGGTAATTATGGCTAAACACCTGTACATAAGGTCTGTCGTTTGATCAAACTCTGTATCTGAGTCAGAGATTTGGGTACAAAACCCATCTATCGCATATAAATAGTATACAGTCCGTCGACCATATCCTTGTAACGCCCCAAAATCCATAGGACCACATAAATGAACCTTTTCTATTTTAAGGGTCGAATTGATATTTCAGATATTAACATGAGTTATTTTACTTATTTGAAAGCTGATTTCTTTAGTTACAGAAGTGAATTACGATGCAGGAAGTTCCAATTCAGATTCCACTACAAGAGCAATACACGAGTAGATTTCAGATTCTGTTAAAAAATCTTTTAAAGAGAACAACTGTATCTTTCAAAATCTCTTGGTAAAATTTCAAAACTAAAGTATTGAGAGGGAAAATTTACCAAATTTCAAAAATATAGGCATGGTGTGTCATGCTTAATCATAACACCTCACCTGCCACTAATCCCTCACCCATATATTACTGGTTTCGAAAATCAAAGTTCATTTTCACTTGAAAAGAAAACTCTTTCGTGTTCTCTCAAATATTTATAAGGAGCTCGTTGTGGTTTCTTGAGGAGGATCTCTGCAGGAATCAACTGTTTTTGCTTTTCTCATTGAAAGGTAAGTAAAAGTTGATCCTTTACTATACCATTTAAGCATATATTGTTTTTTCTCAAATTGTGGATTGCTTGCCTGTTTATGTTAAAGATAAAGCTATGTTCATGTTCAAGAATGTTTAAGAAAATGAAAGAATGATCGGGCTCAAAGATATGTTTTTGTTTTCAAGCTTTCCAGAATGTTTTAATGAAGATATTGATGTTTCAAAGTCCTGAGAAGTTCAGATTTGAGTCATTGTATGTTCAGGAAAGTTCTTATTTCTGGTGAATGGCGACGTCTGAACTTGACTCCAAGTAATCGGTGATGCTAGTTAAATCAGAATCTGATTCTGATTTGATAGGTAACACTGGTATCGTTGGGTTTCGTTCGTGATGTTGCAACACTAGTTCCATAGTCAGATTCTGTTTCTTACGCTAGCGACCAGATTCCATGTTCAAATATGAAATTCTCATGTCAGATTCGAGTTTTCGCTTCACATCTGAACTGGGTCAGATCCTACTTTGTTGACCACTTTACTTTCTGAGTTGACTACGGTTGACCATTGACATCTGAACGACCTCATTTATTTTTTTGACTTCCTAGAATCTGAATTTCCCTGTCAGATATGTCTTACACCTAAACACTGTTTCTTTGGTGACATATTTTTTCCCGCTAGCGATCCAAACCCCGAAGTCAAATCTATTTCCTACGCTAACGACACAGTTCCTTTTGTCACATCTATTTCAACGTTAGCGATACTGTCCCGATAGACAAATCTGTGGTCCACTGAAGAGATCTGTTTAGTTTTCTAGTACAGTTTCTATTAGTCAAATCTGTTAATATTTCAGCGATGAGTTCCCAGTAGTCAAATATGATGCTCAGTAAGATTTTAAAGAGAAACAAGTTTCGAAAGGAAGTGAACCCCGATAATGTTCAAATCTAATTTCAACCATATATGAGTTTAAAGGAAGAAATGTTTAGTTTAAAGGATTTATGGCATAGATAACAGACGGTCATAACGAAAGGGTGAGCAGCTGTCCAGATGTCAGTTGCCCTTTCACCAACGGAAGGGTGAGCAGTCATCGAGAGTGTCGATTGCCCCTTCATAAAGAGCTATATGCTAAAGACTGAATTCAGAAGTAACTTGATCAAGTGCCAACGGACCTAAGGAGAGCTTCTAAGCCATAAATCACAAGAAAATAATGATGGGATCTGGATTTTTATCCCCACTTCTGACTTTAGGAAAGAAAGTTTATGTTTAAATGTATTCCTTTAAACTAAGTTATGTTAAAGTCAACAAGTCTGCCTGTGTTAAGTGACTTTGTTATTCTCAGATTTTACTTGCTGATCCCCTAGGCTTATTAGCTTTTAAATGGTGCAGATGGGATCTGGATTTTTATCCCCACTTCTGACTTTAGGAAAGAAAGTTTATGTTTAAATGTATTCCTTTAAACTAAGTTATGTTAAAGTCAACAAGTCTGCCTGTGTTAAGTGACTTTGTTATTCTCAGATTTTACTTGCTGATCCCCTAGGCTTATTAGCTTTTAAATGGTGCAGGTGAGACAGATCTGAGGCAAGCTGGCGGTGGAAACTGAATCAGCTGTGGTGATGTGTTTATCGATGGCTAGCGTTTCCGTGTCCTAGATGTTGTTGTTTTGATCTTTTGTCAAGTCTGTATTAGATCCATTACAACAATAGTAAATTCATATATAATTTCAGAAGTTGTGATATTGCACTTTGCATTATATATGAAATCTGATGTTGAGAAATCTGTTCCGCTACTTATTGCTTGGCGCCATAAAACTTGTGTTTGTGTTTCGAAAATTTTAGTTATAAGAAATACAGCTTATAACAAATTTTCATTCAACCCTTCTTTTCTTTTTATTATCTTAAATTTATTCAAATCCGTTGACCCCATGGGTTTGGGCATCACAACTTGGTATTAGAGCATGGTCCTGAGATAAACACACGCACTTCCAGTTGGAACAGATTTCATCGACCGTTTCTCCAGAGCTGTGAGTTTAATTTATGTTTCAGAGCATTGTCTTTAAAATTAGCATGTTCTGATAATTATATTGTGGTGGATTATGGGCTATAGATTATAAGATGTCTGGCAGAGGAAGAGGTAGAAGGGGTAATCCATTAGGAGAAACCAGCCCTGACAGTAATGATAGCATCGCTCAACTCCTAAGACTGCTGGTAGAACAAACCGGCAGAGGTAATGGCCAATCTTCTAGTAGTAGAGGACCAAGCCATGATGATCCTCAAGAGAAGTTCAGGAGGCAGAAGCCTAAGGAGTTTAGTGGTACAACGTATCCATTGGTTGCTGAGAGCTGGATTAAGTCAATGGAGGTTATTTTTGAGTACTCCAGATGCCAGATTTGGATAGGCCGAGGTGCGCTATCTACATGTTGAGGGGTGATTCCATGAATTCGTGCAAGGAGCTAAGTTATCTGTGGATTTGACAAATCTTACTTGGGCAGATTTCAAGCAAGTGTTCTTTGAGCAATAATTCACAGCAGACAAGAGGTATGAGTTGAAGAGGGAGTTTTTGACCTTGAAACAAGGAAGCATGACCGTACAAGAGTATGTGAGGATGTTTGAAAGAGGGTGTTAATTTGTACCTCTTATAGGTAATGACCCAGAGGAGAAGCTAAGCCACTTTGTGGAAGGACTAAAGCCTATGTTCAAGATGAATGTTAGGCTATCTGTGCCCAAGACTTACAGAGAAGCAGTGTATAGAACCCTGCGAATTGAAAGAGACTGGAAGGATGTGGATGAAGAGAGGCAATAGAAGAGACAGGCCTTCCAGCAGAAGGATCAGAGGCCATTTAAGAAGCAGAATAAGAATCAGCAGAGGCCTCAAGAGCAGAAACCTCTATCGATCCAACCCATTAGTGCAGTTCTTGTTAGCAACAATAGACCGGTGTGTCCCAAGTGTCAGAAAACACACCCTGGTCAATGCAGACTTGGACAGAATGTCTGCTACAAATGTGGTTTCCAGGGAATATATGAAGAATTGCCCAAAGATAAAGCAGCTGGTGACCAGTAGAGCGTATGTAATGATAGCTGAGCAGGCCAATCCAGATTCGATATTGGTTACTGGTAAGATTTTGATTGCTGGTTTGCCCTATTTAGCATTGATAGATTCAGGAGCTACTCATTCTTTTATAGCGGCCAAGTTTGCTAAGAAGTTATCCATCAGACCTGACCAAGTAACTATGGGCTTTTGTGCAATGGTACCCTCAGGAGAAGAGTTAGTATCTCATGACTTGTTTCGAGATTTAGAACTTAGGCTTCAAGGGCGTTTGATTACCGTAGATTTGATAGTGTTACCAATGCCTGAGTTCGATATGATTTTGGGAATGGACTGGTTAACCCAGTATGGAGTAGTAATTGACTTTATGTAACGCCCCAAAATCCTTAGGACCATATTTATGCATTTCATAGATCATATGGGCCATTTTGGTAATTTTAAATATCATGTATCTGCTGAATTATTCATTCCAGCAGGTAAGAGTTGCGCTACGGCAATATATTGTATTTTAATGGATCTGCTTGCCTGTATATTGTTGATATATTGAAAGTTCATGTTTGAAATGATTTAGACATGAAAAGGAAAGGAAGATGGGTTCGAAAATGATGTTTTGATGTTTATAATGCTTCCAGTATGTTTTTCAGAAAGTTTATGAAGTTTTGTATGAACTGAGGATTCGAATTCATTCCCAAAAAAGTTATGAAAGTTCTTCTTGCAGTAGCTGTAATATTAGAATTGGATAACTGTGTAATTGGTAGTTGCTGGTCGAATCATTGGTATGGTTTGATAGGCAACAGCTGATGGCATCGTTGTTGTTCTGATATTACAGATGAAGAGTTAAGATTCAGCAGCTGTTGGAACTACTGATCCACTAGTTGCAGAAGGATGGATTAAATCCATGGAGATTATTTTTGAGTACCTCCAATTGTCTGATTTAGATAGGCCAAGGTGCGCTATCTACATGCTAAGGGATGATGCGATGATTTGGTGGGAAGGAGCCAAGTTGTCTGTGGATCTGCTGAATCTCTCCTGGGCAGATTTCAAACGAGTATTCTATGAGCAATACTTTACAGCCGGGAAAAGATCTGAACTGAAGAGGGAATTTTTGACCCTCAAGCAAGGAAGCTTAACCGTACAAGAGTATGTGCGGACTTTTGAAAGAGGGTGCTATTTTGTGCCACTGATAGGAAGTGATCCAGAGGAGAAATTGAGTCACTTCATAGAAGGATTGAAACCAATGTTCAAGATGAATGTGAGGCTGTCAGTGCCAAGAACTTACAGGGAAGCAGTGGATAGAGCCCTGCCAATCGAAAGAGATTGGAAAGATCTCGATGAAGAAAGGCAGCAAAAGAGACAAGCCTTACAGCAGAAAGATCAGAGGCCATTTAAGAAACAGAACAAGAACCAGCAGAGGCCTCAGGAGCAAAAGCCTCTACAAATTCAACCTATAAGCTCCGTTCCTGCTGGTAGCAATAGGCCATTATGTCCTAAGTGCCAAAAGCCTCATTTGGGACAATGCGGACTTGGACAAAACGTCTGCTACAAGTGTGGAATGCCTGGACATATTTTGAGGAATTGTCCAAAAGCTAAGCAACTGGTGACCAGCAGAGCCTATGTAATGACTGCTGATCAAGATCCTCCAGAGTCTACGGTGGTTACAGGTGAAATTTCGATAGCTGGAATTCCTTCTCTAGCTTTGTTAGATTCAGGAGCTACGCATTCATTTATTTCCACTGGATTTGTTAAGAGATTATCAATCCAGCCAGAGCAAGTAATGATAGGCTATTGTGTGTTGGTACCATCTGGGGAAAAATTGGTATCACACGAATTGTTTAGAAGTTTAGAGCTTAAACTTCAAGGGCATAAGATTACTGCTGATTTAATTGTGTTCCAATGCCAGAATTTGATTTAATTTTGGGAATAGATTGGTTAACTAAGTTTGGGATAGTAATTGACTTTAAACTACGAACAGTAGCTGTTAATCCATTAGGAAAAGAGCCATTCCAGTTTTTGGCTAAACATGATAACAAAATTCCTCCAGCTATATCATCGTTAGCCGCTACTGATAGGCCCCAGCTGTCCTTAGTAGAAGTAGCAAATGAATTCCCTGAAGTTTTCCCTGAAGATATTCATGGATTGCCACCAGACAGGGAATTGGAGTTTTCCATTGATTTAATCCCAGGAGCTGCTCCAGTGTCTAGACCACCATATCGATTAGGTCCAACAGAGATGAAAGAATTGAAAGAACAGATACAAGACCTGTTGGAAAAAGGATTTGTTCGACCCAGTACTTCGCCATGGGGAGCCCCTGTTTTGTTTGTAAAGAAAAAGGATGGGAGTATGAGATTATGTATAGATTATCGAGAGTTAAATAAGTTGACAATTAAGAATAAGTATCCATTACCTAGGATAGAAGATCTTTTTGACCAATTAAGAGGGTCTGTAGTATTTTCTAAGATCGACTTGAGGTCAGGATACCATCAGTTAAAGATTAAGGCTGCTGATGTTTACAAAACAGCCTTTAGAACTAGATATGGCCATTATGAATTTTTGGTTATGCCCTTTGGACTTACAAATGCTCCATCAGCATTTATGGACCTAATGAATAGAGTCTTTCAATCGTATTTAGATCAGTTTGTAGTAGTATTCATTGATGACATCTTAGTCTATTCCAAGACTCAGCAGGAGCATGTTCACCATTTAAGAATTGTGCTCCAGATTTTGAAAGATAAGCAGCTGTTTGCTAAATTCAGCAAGTGTGATTTTTGGATGGAGAAAGTATCGTTCCTAGGCCATATAATCTCTAGGGATGGAATAGAAGTCGACCCTGCTAAAGTGGAAGCGGTTCGCGACTGGCCAACACCAAAGAACGTAACAGAGATAAGAAGTTTCTTGGGTTTAGCTGGATATTATCGGCGGTTCATCCAAGGATTTTCCAAGATTGCTGTTCCTTTAACTACGCTTACAAGGAAGCAAGTGAAGTATAACTGGACAGAAGAGTGTCAAGCCAGTTTTGACAGATTGAAACAAGCGCTGATTGAAGCCCCTGTTTTGACGATGCCAACTGATGAAGGAAAATTTGTGATATATACTGATGCGTCCAAGTTAGGATTATGAGCTGTTTTGATGCAAGAGCGTAAAGTTATTTCATACGCGTCTAGGCAGCTGAAAGACCATGAGAAAAATTATCCAACGCATGACTTGGAATTAGCAGCTGTTGTCTTTGCCCTTAAGATATGGAGACATTATCTCTATGGGGAGAAGTGTGAGATTTTTACAGATCACAAAAGCTTGAAGTACTTCTTTACCCAGAAAGAATTGAATATGAGGCAGAGGCGATGGTTGGAACTAGTTAAAGATTATGATTGCACTATCAGCTATCATCCAGGAAAAGCAAATGTAGTGGCTGATGCTCTCAGCAGGAAATCAGCAGGATTGGCGCATTTGACTGTCCAGCAGCCTTTGGCAAACGAAATTGAAAGATTTGGACTTGAAGTAGTGTCCAGCAGCAGCAGTAATATGATTCTAGGAGACCTCTTAGTAAGATCAAATTTGTTAAATCAAATTCGAGAGGGTCAGCAGCAGGACCAGCAGTTGAGAAAATGGGTCCAGCAGGATAAATAAA
>KV006347.1:4965-18311 GCA_001598015.1 Dorcoceras hygrometricum
GAAAATTGTTTCCGGCCAATCTTGACGAGGAGAATCCGTCCGCGCCGATCTCGTCGGCCTTCTAGTGCAGGCTGACGAAGGAATCCCGTCTCCGGTCGTGGACCTGATTGATGATATCTACCGCCGCCTACCGTGAAGTGCCGTTTTCTTTACGAAACCGGTCGGAGCCAGGCACCTAGTTGCCAGCAAGGTCACGTGCCGCCGGAAAATTGTTTCCGGCCAATCTTGACGAGGAGAATCCGTCCGCGCCGATCTCGTCGGCCTTCTAGTGCAGGCTGACGAAGGAATCCCGTCTCCGGTCGTGGACCTGATTGATGATATCTACCGCCGCCTACCGTGAAGTGCCGTTTTCTTTACGAAACCGGTCGGAGCCAGGCACCTAGTTGCCAGCAAGGTAGTCACCTAAACACCCTATGAATGTCATAGAATTTGATTTGTTTTATCGTATTGATCGTCTCCCGACACATGTTATTTGTTCTTCCGCTGCCTCGCCGGGGGGCGTGATCCGGACCCCAACAGATACATCTGTAGGTAGTGGTGCTGTCCTAGCGCAATTTTACTCTATGGCCAAGTCCACTTGCTGGGTGAGGCCATTGGTTTTGATTGATGGGGTGTGGACACCCATTCAGGGCAATGATTTCTTGTGGAGCAGTTGTAAGTTGTCATTGTTTGTAAATAGGAAGAAACTTCCAAAGTCTGTGGTTGAAGAAGAGTTTGTCCCTCACTGCTATCTGATTGAACCAGTACAATATTAGGGAGCTGCCCCTTCTTTAATCAAAACTTGGGGATGGGCTAGAGTATGTACAGAGATTATCCGCTACAGTATGTTTGGTTGTTTACGGTCGGTTTGCCGAGAGATAGTTGTGTATAATTTAGGAGTTGAGAGAATTCCAGACTACCTTCTTAGTGATTTTCAGAAGGGTGTATGTACAGATACATTTGTTGGATTTTTCAGTGGTTCTAGTGTACAGACAGACTCAGAGATTGAGCTAAGCTCTTCAGACGGTGATACAGTTTATCGTTCTCCCTCACCAATTTTGCAAGAGATTGATTCTTTTGAAAAATTTACAGTTTGACTTAGGACAAGTTGTTTCTACTAATGCACTGGAGGAGCAATTGTATTATGTTGAGAGTCCAGAGTCTCCTCCACCTATTCCTCAGCGACAAGAGTCTTCTAGTTCGTCCAGTGATTCTCAAATGAATTTTGATACGACTGATTTTCCCCTGGATGACACTGCGGAGGCTCAAACTTCACTCCCAGCTGCTACTGCTGATCTTTCTCCTCTTTTGGATGATCTAAAAACTTCTTTAATCACAGTGTGTGGATACTGCTCATAGTGATATTTTGTCTAGACTCCGCACCGTTGAGCAAGGTCTTCACAACACTATGGGATTTCAAAATGACTACTTCCGAAATCTGATCCAGGGTGCTCGACAAGAAGGCAAAAATAACGACAATCTTCAGATACTTCGGCTCAACGAATTGAAGAAAAATGTTATGACCCAAGGTGTCACTGCTGATACCGCTTCACTGGAAATCAGGAAGGCGATCAACGCAGTCGATGCTAAAATTCTTTTATTGGACGGGCAGGTTGCTGCTATAAGAAGTGAACATTTAGAATTCCAAGCAAAAATATCAGCAGATCTTCTAAGCCTCTCCACCCAAATTGGCGATCTCGTCGACTACATTCGTAGCGGTGATGCCAAAAAGGTGGAAGGAAGTAGCAGCCGCCGCCCTCTACCTACTCATGTTCATCATAGTGTGGTGATGCTGTGAGATTAACGGAGCCTACACAGGCAGATATTGACAATGCAAACAGAGCAATTCTGGAGAGAATGAGGAATGAGGATTCTTTGCATGCTGAAATAGAAAGAGACAGGGCAAGGAGAGAAAGAAGGCTGAGTAGGAGTGGAGCATATAAGAGGAGAAGAGGTTTTTAGTCAAGAAAGAACTTGTACAAATTTCTTGTACTTGTACTTAATCTTCAATCAATGGAATTCTTGCGTTCTAGCAGTCCGTGCAATTTATTTTTGCTTATTTATTTATCTCGGCTGCTAGGTTTTGTCATCACCAAAAAGGAGGAAATTGTTAGGATAAAATTTATTAGTTTTGGTGATAACAAATAAGTCAAGAAATACAGACGTTGATAACAGTAAGAAAGGATCCAGACGACAGGGTTGTTGGTGATATTCAGACGAAGGGAACAGTGTATCAGACGCAAGTATTTGAGTGTTAGTGTAAAGACTGCAAAACGACAGCGTTTGAATAAGTCAAAACGACAGCGTATTGGGATCAGTCAACCAGACGAGAGCTACAGTAATTTGTTGAACCAGTCGCAGGACAGGGCTTTGGAACCAGACGCAAGCTACAGTGCTTTAGAAACAGTCACAGTCTACAGTGGATTACAGAACCAGACGCAAGATATAGTAATCCAGACGCAAGCTACAGTGCTTTAGAAACAGTCGCAGGCTACAGTGGATTACAGAACCAGACGCAAGATAGAGTAATCCAGACGCAAGCTACAGTAAAGAAGTTTGACTAGTCGTTGGGAAATCCAGACGCAGTTACGTGGCTTTATCAGTTGATGGTTTATAGAACAAGACGAAAGCTACAGTGTTATATTTAACCAGTCGAGGGTTTTTAGCAAAACGATGTCGCATGGATAAGTTAAAACGTCAGCGTTTTAACTAACCAGTCGTTGGATTTAATAAAGAACCAGTCGCTGGAAAAATGCACGTGGTATAAAGGAAACCAGTCGATGCATACATTTAAACATTTTCCAGTCGCAACATTGCAAACGACGAAGGAAGTTGGAGCTAGTTAAGATAAAGATTTCCAGGCGCAAGTTCAAATTGATTCAAATACGATTGAATACTCAAAATGGAAAATATATGTTGAATCGTACAATTGCCTGGAATTAAGGAGACAGTGTAGGTACTATTTTGGGTAAATAGTACGATGTACAGAGGTCGTTTTTCAATGTTTGTAAAAAAATGGTATACGACAAATTGGCTCTGTCAAATGGCAATTTACCTTTTAGTGGAGCAGGTTTTACGGCGTACAATTTTCATAGAGATTCAAACGGGATTTATTTTCCTTTGAAGCATTTATGACCGTTGGACGAAGCCTATAAATACCTGAAGCTGGATTGAAGAAATACCAATCATCATTATCATCGCGGTCACGTTGTCAAAATACTCTCAGAGTGTGAGACTCTCTTCCCACAATTAGTCTAATCTCATCTACTAGCGATTAGTTAATCCAAACGAGTTTAATAAGTGAAATCTGGTTCGTAACACTTTTTTTTTTACAGCAGAAGACTAAAGATCTCAACTTGTATCATAAAGGCTATTTATTTATAAGTAATACTTACTGTACAAGGTTATTACAACCTAAATTCATTCATACAAGTTTGATCCATAATTACAAAACCAGATTCTAGCAAAACTAAGATTAACTATCCAAAACCTAGACTATCAGCTGGTGTCTAGTCTTCTTGCTTCTCGCCCTTCCTCTAGGTAGTGATATCTCGCTACCCTTGTTTACTCCCACTAGTTCCTTCCTCCTGTTGTCATGCATACATACAAAACAAAACAACAGCCGGATAAACTCCGGTGAGAATCATCTCAGTATAATCAACAGATATATGCAATAGAACAATTAAACATATATCAATCAATATCAATTCTACGATGCAATTGCAATGAATCTAGCTCAATTCTTTTTCCAGAATTGATTCCATTTCACATCAACGCCATCAAGATTCGTATCCGATCTTGACATGGATATCCATCTATCCGAGAATCCTCAACCAGACTTCATCAAAATCTAACGTCTGGAATTATCGAATTTACTTAATCACGACACAATAATCTCGGGCATTACACAGAGCTTTCTATCTGTTGAATATATTCAAAAAGCTCACAAGACTCGAAGAACATTACTGTTGATATTCATAGATAAACATTCGAGTCTATTCTCTGGTTCAATATTTTGAATCGAGTTTCTGTGTTTAGAAACCAGAGAAAATTTACAGTACTCATAGCATTGTACTCATTGTTAAATTATTTGAGTCTGTAACAAACGGGCTTCTCAAAAAGCCGTTTGAAAATATTGATAAGTGTTGTAAACCAGCAGCTGCGTCTGCGTGGATTGTTGTGGAGATACTAGGAGTTCATACAAGTGAGGCTTGTGTGATCGGGTGTCTGCAGAAGGACTGTGTACATCAAATCTTCTAGTGTATCCTTCCTGAATAAGGAAGAAGGGGAGACGTAGGATATTAATATCCGAACTTCCAGAAACAAACTCTTGACCCTACTCTTTACATTTACGCACTTATTTATTTTTAGCTTACTGTTCACAAATTAATCGGCTTCATTCCGCACTCTTTAGTTAGCCGAGAGATTTGCATTTAACTGAGATAAGCAGCGCGTGTAAAACGTTTTTGAAGAGAATTTGAAAAGTTTAAAATCGAAGGAGTTCATTCAACCCCCCCTTCTGAACTCCTGTACTTGTTTGATCCTATTTTTGGGACCATCAAGCAACCATCAAGCGTTTCATTCACAAAAGAACCCAAACGACACCGTTCCAACTAAACAAAACGACGCCGCAACGTTCCACCAGTTGACAACAGATAACTCTTGCGAAGCGACCAAGAGCTGGTAACAGATTCTTCAACGGTGCAGAGCTCACAACAGCAACCGCAACGCAACACAACGAGCGCTAATCAAAACGACAACACTTGGCACACGTCAGCAAATCTGATCAAAACGCTACGCTACAACAGATCCATTCAAAGCAAATACAATGTCGTGTAACATACATCATCATATCTAATGAACTAAACGCCCGCAACAGCGATCACTAGCGCTAGAACAATACGACGTCGTAACAACTAAATCAAACGACGTCGCATAGAATACATCACCAGATCTGTCGACAACGTCAGCGTTGCTGCTGCTTCTCAACACACGCAACACCTAAAATACAACTGCTGATTAGCACTTCAACAACAGCAGTCAACACCAAAAAGTTGACCAACACGTGTCGCTTCCTCGCTAATCCTCGCACCCGCGCACTTGCTGCCAACAGCAACTTTGCTCCCGTGCCTCTGCTGCCAACAGCAACCTCGCTACAGTAACCATCTGAAATGCGCAACACTGGTTTCACGGAACGACGGCGCATCACGCATTAGCTACAGTAACTTGCTGTCAATAGATATCACCAAAATTTCGAAATTATAAAATCTGAAAATTCCAAATTTCGAATTTCTCAATCCTCACAATATATATCTATTTACTGTTCAATCGAGTTCTTTCTGTACAAATCATTGTTACACGAGAGAATAAAAGAACACTGAGATCCTCCAAGCTAGTAACTCAACTTAGAGGTTAGACGAAGGCTTGTAAAATATTTTTAAAAGTTTTGTGAAAAGTTGTGAAGGAGTTCATTCACCCCTCCTATTGTTAGAGTAGATGCCCAACTAGCCAACTTGTGGCGTGTGGGTTTATAGACTCTTGTATATGACAATCTTTATATATGATATTCGCATTTATTTATATGGCATTCTTTACTTTCATTGTGTTGTATGATGATTAACAATTGTGTTGAGTAAAGACCTAGAATGCACTAAAGTGTATGTTAGATATGATAGTGGGTATGACGGCTATCATGAAACACATCTAATAGTCATAGTGTATTCTGAACATGTTCCTAGTCGATTGGGCCGTCAAAATGAGGATAAGGCCGCCCGAGATTGAGACTAGTATCTGAGATGCGAAGTACCATGTTTCATTGGTAGGGAACATTGTGATGTTCTGAGCATGCAGATAGATAGTGACCTGGTGATCTATCGAACTACCCTCGTTCAGAATTTACAAGTGGTTACCATTTGTCGAGTGGATAAGTCCGAGGTCTTGGTTGTACTGATTAGTCCTCACGACTCGAAACGTCATTGAGACTCTACATGATAGGCGTCTCACTTTGACCCGTTTGCCGACTCACTTGGGATCGTTAGGCGGCGGGATTGGGTGAGGCCCCGATGCATGTAGGAGTCGATGCATCGTTGTCAAGGATTCACCGCTCGCAGACATGCGTGGATATCCTATGCTATCTGAGGGGATAATAGTGTATAAATCTCTGGCCAGAGTACTAGAAGTGTTTCAGGTAAATGGGTTTACCTAGTTACACTCGCGATGTCACTATTCGATCTCCAAGATGTATGCATAGCCATCGGATCTATAGCGATTCTCGATTTACCAATGGTCGTTGATCTGATCGGGATATATGGATTGAAAGGACCGTACTGTACGCTAACCACGATCAACTGGTTCTTGCAGGCACTATCAGTGATACCTAGGGGATCATGGGGAGATGTTGCTAGACGCTCTTACCATGATCCGATGGGCAAGTCCGGAATTGTGATTCCGGAGCCACAATGGTTGTGGGCCCACGGCTAGCTGTATCCCTGAACCATTGAGGGTCACACAAGTACTGGATTCGAGATTCCCGCACGGATACTGAGCTCAATGTGTTGAGCATAGGAAGAGGATTTTGGGGAGTGCGACTTCCTAAAAGTCAACAGGGGTCAAATCGTGATTTCCCGTTGTTGAGGGGCAAAACGGTCATTTTGCACTGGGGTTGTGAAAAATGGTTTTTCAGATCATAGTATTCAGTTTTGGAAACTGAGTCGATCGGTCCGATCTGATCGGCGATCGTAGTTACGATGAAGTCACGGTGATGGGGATGAACTGAATGTTCATCCGTTGGACCCGGGCCCGTTGGGCCAGTCCAAGTCCATCATTAAGTATACTTAATGTAGACTTAAGCTTTAGAATAACACACAAGACTCTAAAAACCCTAACCCTAGCTCTAAGTGGCCGCCTCCCTCCTCTCTCTCAAAGCCGCCGCCGCCGCCGCCTTGCCTCACCGGAAATTGTTCCGGCCAACTCGACGAGGAGAATCCGTCCGTGATGATCTCGTCAGGCCTTCTAGTTCAGGCTGACGAAGGAGTCTCGCTTCCGGTCATGGACCTGATTGACGTAATCTACCGCATCCTACCGTGAAGTGCCGGTTTCCTCGCGAAACTGGTCGGAGCCAGGCACGAGTTTCCAGAAAGGTAACCCCGAGAAACACCCTATGAATGGTCATAGCATGATTTGTTTTGAATTGTATTGAACGTCTCCCGGTCCAATTTATGTTCTTCCGCTGCCTCGTCGGGAGGCGTGATCCGGATCCGCCGTGGTTCCCCAACAGTGGTATCAGAGCCAGGTTCGGATCTGATCTATACAATAGTGCCATATTCTATCTAATCTCTCAGATTTCAAATCGAAACAAAAACTTTTTTTTAAACAACCGGCCGGCCGCCTCGCGCGGCGGCCCATCGCGCGCGCCTCTGCTCGCGCGACGCCATGCGTGCTGGCCGCGCATGGTGGCCGGCCATGGCCATCAGCCGCGTGCACTTCGTTGCGCGCTGGCCGTGCTTCGCGGCCGAGAGCTGGGCGCCGCTTCTCGCAATCGTTGCGCGATCTGGCCGGCCGCTGCTGCAAGTCGCTGGGCGCGATTGTTGCGCCGAAGATCGGCCGCTGCGCCGTGCGCTTGCCGCACTATGACGCACGAAGATCGGCCGCTCGATGGCTGGACGTCACGCACTGGTTGCGCTACACGGCGGTCGACGATGATCGCTGGGCGCGCGACGTTGCGCGCGGCCGTGCGTCGCGCTTGGCGCGACGTTGCGCGGCTGCTGCGCGCGAATTTCGTGGGTGGCGGCCGCCGCCGGCGAAGCTCTGGCGATGTCGTGACGGCTGAATTCTCCTAGAGTTTTGTTCGGGCTTGTCCCGAGCACCCCGTGAAGTTTTCGGGCTGATGTTCGATGTCGGGCCCGTTTTGGTCGATTTTGAAATTTTGAGATTTTTGGGCTTAGAATTGTTTTAAGCCCAATTTGATACAATTAAAAATTGCAAAATACGGTTTTAATTTTGAGATATAATTTTATAAATTAAATATGATTTTGTTGATTAAAATTTGATTTTATCGACAAAATACGATTTCATTTATAAAATGCGATTTCGTAATTAAAATATGATTTTGTGGATAAATAATTGGATTATTTAATTTATGCATGTTAAATTATCTGCATGATTGGGATGATCGAGAGTCGTGCCCAATTTGTTAGGTTTATGCGACAGGTTTTTGTGATTCGGTTTGTAAATATTTTGATTATCATTTAAATTGGGCCTGTTTGTGGCCCGTTCCCACCCCTTGATAAATGTATCACTTGTATGTCATGGTAAATTTAAATATAAAATTACTAGATTTAGTGGTAGGACATCCGAAGACAGTGGACAATGACGATCAAGAATATTGAAGACCGAAGATCTGTAAAACCGGAAGCATTGTAATAGGATTGCATTGCATATTGCATTACCCCTAGGATTGGACCCAGGTCCATGGCTGGCAACCACGGACCGCATAGCTCTCGCGATCGATCATCCCAATGTTATTATATATGTGATATATAGTTAATTGAATCCGCATGTTTTAAATATTGATTTAAAATATTTGTATGAGACCAAAGTTTTCAAAAATAAAATCACTCGTTTTAAATATGATTTAAAACTTATATCAAGATAAATGTTTATTCGATAAACTAAAGGGAATTTAAATTTGTTTAAATTATCCCTACCTTCCATCAACAATGGGTGTACGTCGATGCTACCCGTATACATGGCCCAGCTCATATTATTGAGGGGGTCATGTATGCCGGAAAGCTGTCCACGCCATTGACACTCGTTGTGAGTTCGGTTGGAACTCCCTTTAACGTTGGCTCATATTATTGGGGACGTTAAGAGGACCGTCCTTCACGACTCAACATTGATGGGTCATTTGACACGTGATAGTAAACGACGTCATATTATTGGGCCCTTACTGGACGTGAGGTGAATATATGGAGGTTGCACCGGTTGCAATCGGAAACTACCTTTTGGGGGTCATGGATGGCTGATATTATTCGGGTCCATGATCGCTTGATTGGGCTCCGTGTACCCACTAAAGAAACTTGCTTTCTCGATTTCATTAGAGGGTGGTGAAATCGTTAAAATAGTGGGAGGGTAATTCCTAAAACTTAATGACCTTGTTTTATGTCTTAGCGATTATTTTATATAGTTAGTGATGTTTGTCTGCTTTCCTTTTCAGTATTACTGCATTATAAAATGGTTTCGATGAAAAATCCGCTCGCTGCAATACTGGATAGCAACAGGTTCACCGGTCTGAACTACCAAGACTGGCTCCGCAACCTCAATCTTGTATTGGCTTCGGAGAAACTTCTTTATGCGATAGAGAAGAGTCCTCCGAAGGAAGCCCCTGCCGATATCAGCCCTGAGGAGCTGGTTACGCTTAAACAATGGTGGGACGACGAGGTTAAAGCTCGATGCTATGTGATGGCATCGATGTCCAATGAAATGCAACGACGCTTTGAGAAGACAAAGTATGCTGCTGACATACTTTTTCATCTCAAAGAACTGTACGGGAGAACTCTCGACATGAGAGGTTCACGGCTGTCAAGGAGCTTATGACAAGCCGCATGCCCGATGGGACTTCGGTCCGCGAGGGGTTCGTATGATTGGGCTCATTGAAAAGCTGTCGGGCCTTGATATCGCACTTCCACACGAGCTGTCGGTGGATGTACTTCTCCTCTCACTACCCGCTGCATTTGACCCCTTTATGGTCAACTTCAACATGAACAAGTTGGCAGCCACCCTTGAAGAGGTGGTTAACATGCTTGTAGTGTTCGAAGGAACCATAAAGAAGGACAAACCCGTTCTCCTTATGGGCTCTTCTTCCTCTGCGAAGAAGGGGCCCAGACGCAAGAGCAAGAAGCGTTCTGCTCCTGCGAAGGAGGAAAAGTCCACCAAGAAGCCAAAGGCAAAGGCTTCCAAACCGAACAAGTCTGAGGATGTTTGCCACCACTGCCACAAGGCTGGGCATTGGAGGAGGAACTGCAAGGAGTACCTCGAGCAGTTGCGAAATGCGAAAGGTATATTCTATATTGAAATAAATATGTCTCTTAATTCGACTTCTTGGGTACTTGATACCGGATGTGGATCTCATATCTGCAATGATTTGCAGGTGATGACAAGAAGCCGACGTCTTAGAGAGGGTGGGACCCACTTGAGGCTTGGCAATGGAGCAAGAGTTGCTGCAGTAGCTATAGGAGATGTTTAATTATTTCTGTCTTCTGATTTTAAGTTATTATTGAGAAACGTTTTATTTGTTCCCGAATTAATAAAGAACATTATTTCTGTTTCTATGCTTGATAGTGATGGATATTCTTGTATGTTTGCTAATTCGATTTGCAATATTTACAAGAATGAATGTTTAATTGGAATTGGGGAACGCGAAAACGATTTATACACCTTAAAATTAAAAGACGTTCCAACTCGCGATGTCGAAGCACATACAACAACGATTAAAAGGAAACACGATAACTTGAACCCAGCACAACTTTGGCACGCTAGGCTAGGTCATATTTCTCTAAGTAGGATGAACAAGTTAGTTAGGAGTGACATATTTGATCTGTCAGACATTAACTCCCTACCGACTTGTGAATCTTGTCTTAAGGAAAAGATGACTAAGCAACCCCTCAAAGGCAAGGGTGAGCGTGCTCAAGGCCTATTGGATTTGATCCATACTGATGTGTGCGGCCCATTTAGTATTGGTACTTAATACGGTCACACATACTTCATCACCTTTACCGACGATTACTCTAGGTATGGGTACTTGTACTTAATGAAGCACAAGTCTGAATCCTTTGAAAGGTTCAAAGAATTCAAGGCTGAAGTAGAAAATCAACTAGGCAAAAGTATTAAAGCACTTCGATCCGATCGAGGTGGTGAATACTTAAGTGCTGAATTTCAAGATTATCTGAAAGAGAATGGGATTCTCGCCCAGTGGACCCCTCCGGCTACACCACAGCTCAATGGTGTAGCGGAGCGTCGTAATCGGACCTTGTTGGACATGGTTTGATCTATGATGAGCTTCATTGAACTTCTTACCTTGTTTTGGGGCTATGCGCTCGAAACAGCGGTAATGTTGTTGAACAATGTCCACACCAAGGCAGTGGATAAGACTCCATATGAGATATGGATGGGCAAGCCACCCAAGTACTCATATATGAGGATTTGGGAATGTCCTGCTTACGTGAAGCAGACAGTGGGAGATAAGCTGGATACGAGATCCATCTTATGTTACTTCATTGGGTATCCAAAGAATTCCATTGGATACTATTTCTACTATCCGAGCGAAACAAAAGTGTTTGTTTCTAGGAATGACACCTTTATGGAAAGGGAATTTTTACTTGATAGAAAGGGCAAGATAGTAGAACTCGAAGAGGTTCGAGATCCAATCAAAGTACCAGGTGAGTTTCTCGCACCTCCAGAGCCAGTACCAGAAATGGTCGCACCTAGGAGATCCGAAAGGGTTCCTAGGGATCCTGAGAGATATGGTTTTCTCCTTGAAGATGATCAAGGTGATCAAATTGTTGGATCTGATCCAAGAACTTTCAAGGAGGCAATTTCCGATGCTGATTCTAATTTATGGCTTGAAGCAATGCAGTCTGAGTTTGACTCAATGCATGCTAACCAAGTTTGGACTCTTGTTAACCATCCCGAAGGAATTGTTCCTATTGGGTGTAAATGGGTATACAAGAGGAATATTGGGCCTGATGGTAAGGTAATGACCTAGAAGGCGCGACTGGTCGCGAAATGTTACACTCAAAGCCAAGGTGTTGACTATGATGAAACCTTCTCGCCAGTCGCAATGTTCAAGTCGATTAGAATCTTGTTAGCCATAGCCGCATGGTACGACTATGAGATATGGCAAATGGATATGAAAACTGCGTTCCTTAATGGAAACATTAAGGAAGAGATCTATATAACGCAGCCTGAGGGTTTCACATCTGTTGGAAGCGAGCATAAGGTATGCAAGCTTCAGAGATCGATCTACGGTCTCAAACAAGCATCGCGAAGTTGGAACCTAAGATTCGATGAAACAATTAAGGAATTTGGTTTCATCAAGAATCCCGAGGAGCCATGTGTGTACAAGAAGGTAGTTAAAAGCGCTGTGACATTCCTCGTACTTTATGTTGATGACATTCTACTCATTGGGAATGATGTAGGAATGCTGCAGTCAACTAAAGTATGGTTGTCTAGTAGATTTTCGATGAAGGACATGGGTGAAGCATCCTATATTCTTGGAATACAGATCTATCGGGATAGATCTAAACGGATGCTCGGACTCACCCAAGCTACCTACATCGATACCATACTTAAGAGGTTCTCTATGGAAGAGTCCAAGAGAGGACACCTACCTATGTGCCACGGGGTCACTCTATCTAAGTCTATGTGTCCGAAGACTGATGAGGAGATAGAGAATATGACACGTGTGCCATATGCCTCGGCAATAGGTAATATTATGTATGGCATGATCTCGACTAGACCGGATGTCGCATATGCTCTGAGTGTCACGAGCCGCTACCAGGCCAACCCCGGCCAATTGCATTGGAAGGTCGTGAAGGATATTCTTAAGTACTTGCGAAGGACTAAGAATATGTTCATGGTCTATGAGGGTGGTGAACTGAAACTGGAAGGCTACACTGATTCTAGCTTCCAGTGCGACGTGGATGATTCGAAGTCAACCTCTGGATTTGTATTCATGCTCAATGGTGGTGCTGTCTCTTGGAAGAGTTCCAAGCAAGACACCATCGCGGATTCAACCACTGAGGCTGAGTACATCGCAGCATTAGCTGCTGCTAAGGAGGCCGTTTGGATAAGGAATTTCGTCCAAGAGTTGAGCGTCATTCCTAATGGAGTTGGTCCAGTCCCGGTGTACTGCGACAACACGGGTGCTGTTGCGCAAGCAAAGGAGCCTAGGTCTCACCAAAGATCCAAACACATACTGAGGAAATACCACATAATCCGGGATATTGTGGCTAGAGGTGACATAGCAGTTGAGAGAGTCGCCTCTGCGGACAACGTTGCTGATCCACTTACGAAGCCCTTGCCAGGACCGTTGTTTGAGAAACATCGCGAAACAATGAGACTGCGTCTGATGAGTAGTTGGCTTTAGGGCAAGTGGGAGATTGTTAGAGTAGATGCCCAACTAGCCAACTTGTGGCATGTGGGTTTATAGACTCTTGTATGAAACAGTATTTATATATGATATTCGCATTCTTTTATATGGCATTCTTTACTTTCATTATGTGAGTAATGATTTACAATTGCGTTGAGTAAAGACCTAGAATGCACTAAAGCGTATGTTAGATGTGATAGTGGGTATGACGGCTATCATG
>KV006347.1:19635-52429 GCA_001598015.1 Dorcoceras hygrometricum
ATTGAGGGTCACACAAGTACTGGATTCGAGATTCCCGCACGGATACTGAGCTCAATGTGTTGAGCATAGGAAGAGGATTTTGGGGAGTGCGACTTCCTAAAAGTCAACAGGGGTCAAATCGTGATTTCCCGCTGTTGAGGGGCAAAACGGTCATTTTGCACTGGGGTTCTGAAAATGGTTTTTCAGATCATAGTATTCAGTTTTGGAAACTGAGTCGATCGGTCCGATCTGATCGGGGATCAGAGTTACGATGAAGTCACGGTGATGGGGATGAACTGAATGTTCATCAATTGGACCCGGGCCCGTTGGGCCGGTCCAAGTCCATCATTAAGTCTACTTAATGTAGACTTAAGCTTCAGAATAACACACAACATTCTAAAAACCCTAACCCTAGCTCTAAGTGGCCGCCTCCCTCCTCTCTCTCAAAGTCGCTGTCGCCGCCGTCGCCGTCGCCTTGCCTCGCCTGAAATTGTTCCGGCCAACTCGACGAGGAGAATCCGTCCGCGCTGATCTCGTCAGGCCTTCTAGTGCAGGCTGACGAAGGAGTCTCGCTTCCGGTCGTGGACCTGATTGACGTAATCTACCGTCGCCTACCGTGAAGTGCCGGTTTCCTCGCGAAACTGGTCGGAGCCAAGCACGAGTTGCCAGAAAGGTAACCCCGAGAAACACCCTATGAATGGTCATAGCATGATTTGTTTTGAATTGTATTGATCGTCTCCCGGCCCAATTTATGTTCTTCCGCTGCCTCGCGGGGAGACGTTATCCGGATTCGCCGTGGTTCCCCAACACCTATAAACTCTCGAGCTGTTATTTTCGATTGAACAAATTTTATCAATACTAAGAGTAACATTAACTTATTTTTTATAAATTAATTTAATTTTTAGTTATTGAAATTGATTTTTTAATTCTTTATCTAACTAATATTTAAATTTTATAATATAAGTATCACATTACTTGTGTAATGCAATGATACATTTTAAAAATATGATAACATATGCTGAATACATATACAAACTTATATATATATTATACATATACAAACTTATATATATATATTATACATATACAAACTTATATATATTATATATATATATAATATTATTATTTTCAGTTTATATATATGGAACAAAAGTATAATTATTTTATAAACTGACAGTATGTAATGAAATTATATTATATTTTTCAGTTTAATAATTTATTTTATAGTTTATGTTTTATATATAACATCCGTTGAATAGTATGGGAAGTTTATAAATGTCTATACAATTATGTGAATATAAATATATATGAGTTTATGAAAATCTATTATAAATATTTGGAATTCTATATATATACATATAAATCTATTAAACCCATAAAATTCCGTTATTTAAAAAAATCATTAAATCTTCTCAATAAATACGTTCTATCTTTCATCTCAACCTTATTTCCACCCAGACTTGTGGAATGAAATCTTAAGGCCATCTTCAACCCATTGCACTAAAATGGTGCAACTTCTGCACTAAAATGGTGCAGTTTCTGCACCAAATACAATATCCATCTCCAACCCATTTATTTCAAATCTTGCACCAAAAGGTATATTCTCGGAATATTCCCAATAATTTCTGTTTATTAATTTCTTATATTTATATTTTAATAATTTTAACTATATAAATAATTATTATTAAGCTTATTTTAATTATGAAATACATTTAATAAAAAAACAATATAATAGTTTAAAATTATACTAATATTAACAAAATTACTTAATTAAGTTAATTTTCTATAAATTTGATTTTTTAATTTTTTTTACATTAAATATTTATTTTTTGTAATTATTATTTATAATAAAAAATAAAAAAAATAAAGTGAAAAGTTTTGGCACACAGAAAGGCTTTGGCGTAGACTTTGGTGCAAACTTTCCAACGCCATATTTGGCGTTCAAATTTCTGTGTTTGCACCACCAATTTGGTGCAAAAAATAGAGTAGGATTGGAGGTTTTTTCACACCAAATTGGTGCAAATCTTCAAAATAGAGTAGGGTGGGAGATGCTCAACCAAAACTAATTTAATATTAAATTTACAAGTTTAACACAAAAATACTAATTAAAAAAGTTTGTATATAAATAATTATTGTTCTTTAATTGTTTAGAAAGAGAAAGATAAACTGTTTTTACTTTACGGTTCTTAGTAAAGGACATTAGATAAAATATTGGTGTTCCTATTAATTTACATATTGTTTGCAATCATGATATCTCGTTGTTTACTCTATATATTATTTGTGTCTACCATGTGAATTATCGATATGTATTGGTTTGATTGTGTCATGATTTAAAATAAATAATAAAGTTGCACTATTATTATCTCTGTCGTTTAAACGACGAAGGTTCGCACTTATTCCAAAAATTAATATGTAATATCTAAAAAATATATATATAAACTTTGATCAAGTAGTAAATATTCGACTTACTTGAAGATTCTTTTCGGTCTTAATTGATTTTACTTATATCCTTGTTCAGTTGTTCTTTCTTTTTTTAAAAAAGAGACAAAAAGAAACATCATAATATAAAAATTAATTATAATATGCAAAGTATGACATAGAAATATGAATCGTCATTCCAAATAAAACCAATAGGAAACTATTAGTAGCTGGTAAATGACTCTGGCAAAAAGGAGGCTTGTTTGAGGAGGTCGAGTGTGAGATCATGTCTCAGATTCCGAACCTCGATAATGCGCCAATCAATCTCAACTCCATAAGGTAATTTTTGATGAATTTCTGTGTGAAATTCTGTGTCATGTTCGATTTTCGCGGGAATAATGGCTCAATTTGTTTCCCCTTTTCTGTCGTGAAATACAGAGGCAAGGCTAAAAATGAGCTTCTGAACATCGTTAAAAATGTAAGCTTCAAACTTCATGTGGATAATAATTCGTATTTTCTGGAGATATTCGCATGAAGTGATTTCATTGTGGTACTGTGCCCAAAATTTGATTGGACTTGATTTAGATACGAGGAAAGAAGTGTTTGGTGATTGATCCGAAGCTTAGTGGTTCGGTCTCTCTAATTGTACAAACAGCAGAACTGAAGGTATGTTTCCATCTTAGCTTCCCTGTGTTGTTTGATTTTACTTGTTTTATCTCTGCCGTGGTGTTACAATATCGTGAATCCAATTGCGCTGCGTGTGAACTAAATTGTTGGTGTACGTAAAGAAATGAACCTCACAGCTTTATTAACTATACAGGCTGAAATAACCCTCGAAGCTTAATTACACAGGCTTTTCCTGTGTGATGTGCATGTGAAACATACCGCAGTTTTGAGGGAAACTATCAAAACTACAGTTTTAATGAATTGTACTTTTTGGATGTGTTTTATCAATTCACCGTTCTTGCCTTTGCCCTTTGTTTAAGTTCGGTTTCGAAAACAAGAGTCTAAAATAATTGGGATAGATGTTAGCCGAATGAGCTTAATATTGTGGCATAGATACTGTTTTCATTGGCTAATTTAGTAGTGATAAAATTACTAAGGCAAAATCTCGCTTCCTTCTGTCAGGATCATGGAGCTGAAGAACTGCGGTATCTGACAGCCGAGCCGATACAGACAGAAATGACTAAAGTGATCTACCTTGTTCGATCTCAGCTTGACTTGATTAAATTCATTTCCTCACACATTCATAGCGATACATCAAAAGGGCTTCACAGGGAATATTTTCTTTACTTTGTTCCTCGTCGTTCAGTTGCCTGTGAGAAGGTACGAACAGGTTACAGATTGCTTAAAATATTGGTAAAATGGAAATAATTTTGTTAGTGTAATTTAAATGTGTTTTACATTGGTTGCACAGATACTTGAGGAGGAGAAAGTTTATGAATTGTTGACTATCGGGGAGTGTCCTTTATACCTGATTCCGCTGGATGAGGACATATTATCATTTGAGCTTGATCTTGCTAATAAGGTATACATGATTTTATAGTGATTTTTGGAATTTGACTGGAAATATTGAATACCATAATTACTTCTTCGTTCTTCAGTTGATTTTTGTCTAAGGGTGAGCGAATCTGCCTGACAGGAATATTTGGTGGATGGAGATGCAACCTCTCTCTGGCATATTGCAAAAGCGATTCACAGTATGGAGGTATAATCAATCTTGTGGTTGTGAAATTCTGATAACATTGGTGAAGACCTGTTGGCCCTGTTCACTGAATCATCCTACAATCATGTATTGATGGGATGCCATGTTGCTGTAAAATTATATGTTTTGTTTTCGTTGCATCTAGTAGCTTCTGATGGCTTCATGTCGGGTGATTATGCAGTTCTCTTTTGGAGTAATACCCAATATTAGGGCCAAAGGCAAGGCATCCACACGTGTTGCTGAAATTCTGAATCGCATGCAAGCTGAAGATCCCATGAATACATCAGATGTAAATTTTCAGCTTGCAAAAATATATAACTACTATTTATGCTTGTGAATGTTCTAAAGCTACCTAATGTATTGATGGTATTGATGATGTCTTTTCACAGGCTGGAATTCCTGAAATAAACACTCTCATTCTTCTTGATCGGGAGGTATACCTCCATTCCTTTTTGTTTATGTTCATCCGTTTCCCAATATTTTCTACAGATGAAACAGTAGTGCTTGAATTTTACAAGCTGTCTATGATCAGTTTTTCGTGATAAGAATATAACGCCAATAATGATTCAGGGTTCACGGTTCTCGATTATTTGTAACTGCTGTTCTGGAAAACGTAGGTTGGAGGGAACATAATTCTTTTTTCTGTGTCTGATTTGAGATAATGGGGAATGATTAAAGCACTATTCTAGCAAAGTATTGACAAACTGGAAACAACTATATATTTTTATATAGACTTGTTATTATGGTTCAGTTGTATTGAAAGTAATATGATTTTTATAGCTTTTGAATATTGGTACCATGAATATAAATAATATTTAAAAACAAAACTATTGTATGAGTCATCTCCATGATCTCAAGCTTTTGGAATTTTCTAATATAGAATTATCATATGAGGTAACAAGTTTGAATCTGACAGAAATTCTCATCAAGTCGATCTCAAGTGGTTATTTTTGGCAACCAGTTCATGACTGACATCAAGTCATTGGGTTCTCGTCTGTTCACACATTGTCAAGCCTTGTGCAATCTTTTGATTTTGGTTTCTCAGTTTTTGGTTTATATGAGGGAAGATGATTTAAAGTAAAATCTATTATTTGAGCTACCTCCCTTGAGTCCAATCTTTTGGGGAAAGTGGGACCTAACAAATATGGTATTTGTTATGTTTGGACTCATTTGTGAATTTGATTGATTGATTTTGGGCGAGATTTAAGATATATATGCTGTACAAATATTTGCTACAATATTAAAACAAGTCATGCCAGTCACTACACCAAGTCAAGCTAAATCTTCAAAATATTATCCTGGCTTACATCCTTGTCCTTAACGATGCTCCTTCAAGTTGGAATATGTTGCACTAAACAAATTGCATGATATCGCGTGAATCCAAGCGGTTGAAGCTGGTTCAAGTCTATCATACTTTCAAAGTGTATCAAGTATGAGAATGGTCAAGTCACGGTTCAATAGAATTAATGGATGTCCCCAAGAGGTGCATAGAGGTAACCTCGTGAACACTTCTACTCTCTGTTTGATGACTCTATATTACAAGCATAGGGCTTACAGTTTGAAGGACCAGACTAAGATCCGGCTAGAAAGAAACTAGTACAGTATCAAGTTAGCATGGAGGTGCCAAACTTTCTTGTCAGTGTTAGCTCTTGGGAAAGCTCAGTCTGTTATTTCTAAAATAACTTCATAGAGCAACGACCCTTCCACTTGCCAATGTTGGATCACTAACACCTACGTTCATCCCTTAGAAATTTCACAGTTAATGGTGCCTAAGCTGAGCATTAATGGCTGTCCCTGATATGAGGCTCTGGAAGTCAGCTAAGATAATATAATAAGCGAAGAAGAGAAATTGGCATTCTTGGATCTAGAGGCAAGGACACGTTATTTACAGGGAAAAATTCTGTTCCAATGGATTTTATACTAGGATAAGGGGCCAAACCGTTGTGATTTATGCCGATGTACTTGAGGTGGTTTGGGAAGTATGTGCAAATTGTGGATAATTCTAGTTTGTGACACGTGGGCATCCTGTCCAGTCACAAGATGTGTTTCATTTGTGACTCGATAGCACCATGCTTGTCATTTGGAGCATTTATCAATCCAGTGTAAGACATTATGTCTGCTTGTTTCATTTGTGTGTGGCATTTGATCTGCTAAACTCGTTCTTTGAGTTACTACTTGGCATTTTTCATGCTTTTGTTCTAGATTCACTTGAGAACTTGGTTTAGCTATCTGATGACATTTTGACAATACTTTTGACTTCCGATGGATCTTAGTCTTCATCGTTGTATCAAATTGACGTGCTAAATATAAGTCTGGGTTTCGGGTGACACATCCAGGTTTTAGTCCAATCAACACGTGAAAATCTCTTTGAGAACTTCTCTCATGTCATAAATGTAACATTGTATGACCTCGAAAATATAATAAGGCATGTAAAATTAGAGTTACAAGCATGATCTCCTAATATTTGATCGCCCTTGTCTAACTGAACAGAACATTGTCAAAACTTATTAATGAAATTTAGCTGATGATCTTTGAAAAAGGTTTTTATCAGTGACCTAGATTCCAACCCTTGAGTTTCTCGTTCTCCAGCTGTCATTTCAAAGCTCATGTGATAATATTTGAAAACTAAAATGTTTTCTGTTGTGCAATTTGTTCTCTTTTTAGCTTTATTCTCTAGCCATGTCGCTCTTGATGCTCTCGTCATGCCTTCATCTATGTATTACGCAAATAGGCTGAATTTGGAATGTTACAATGTTGAGTACTCCACCATGATTGAGAAAGCATATATGATATATCATAAGTTTAAGAGTTTTCATGCTATTTGTTTCCTATTTTAAGATTATTCCATTTTGGTTTTAAGATTTTGATATATCAATTTTTACGTTTTTTAAGTCTGATTAAACGCTATAGATAGGTTTATTATATGTGAGAACAATTCGTTTAGTCTCAATAATATTTCAGTTTCAGAATATTCTCTCAATCGAGTTGAATTTTTTGTTTGTTTGAAACACCCGTTCCGCTGCACCAATATCCTACTCAAATCAAGATTCTCTTCTATGGCTTCTGTTGGATTGCTTTTAAGTGCTGGTTTATATAGTCATCTTAAAATAGCTGGGGAGCAGGAGTTGCTTGGCCTGGAACATACTTGGATCTTTTTCCAACAATGATAAGATATTTCATTTCCTTGCAAACGTTTTTCCTTTTGTCATTCCCCTGCCCTCAGAAAATATTCTGTGAAGCAAAATTTTGCTTCTCATCTCATTATCTTTTTTTTCTTCTGGTTTTGTTTTTAAAGTTTATATCATGATGCTGAATAAAAATTCTATGGCTTGGATTATTGCGATCCTACTGGCTGGTTGTTGCTTCTGCTCTCTTTATCCATCATAAATTACTTCCTTTTTCTATCCTTCCCTTAAAGATTTGGCAGGAGGTTGGCTGGTGTTACTATATAGCTGTTCACCAGAAGTAGGCTTATTTCTTCTATCTTTGTTATGAAATTTGTCCCAATTTCGAAATCAATCTCAAACCTGATCTAGATTATTTTTTGTTATTGAGTGATCTTGCCTGCGATCCCTTGAAATAGCCAGACTGTGGTTAATATGTGCCTACGTATAATATGCTACATAGAATATATTGATCTTTTGATCTTGGATTCTCTCTTGTTGTAGGTGGACATGGTCACTCCAATGTGTTCACAACTTACATATGAGGGACTACTAGATGAGGTAATGTAAAGAGTAAAGAAAAAAAAGTCACTGTTTTTTCTTCCATACTATGCCAAATAATTCATGCAGTTCTGTCCGACACGTGCAGAGTAAACTTTTCTTTATGAAATACCATTGATATGTGGTCTCTATACTACAGAGTATGACCGTATCTAAATATCATGTGAAGACATAAATATCTTTTTTGTTGCAGTGTCTATGTAAAAATTTTAATGTCTTTACATTGTGTAGATCGTTTTATCAAATGATCCTATGTCCTTTGTCTTGCTAGTCTGTGATGAGTAAGGTAATGGTATGCTGGCTATGTGTTAAAGAAGCACGACATGCCACCACTAACTTCTCAATGATCTCATAATAGTATTTTTGCTCTATTCTTGCTCATACAGTGTTTATGATCAAGTTCTCTTGGGTTCATGCAGCTTCTTGGTGTCAATAATGGTGCTGTGGAGCTAGATGCTCCTATATTAGGCATTCAGCAAGAAGGGAAGAAGATTAAGGTTCCCCTTAACTCTAGGTAAACTATTTATGTCAAGGGGATCTACTCTTTTTCTGTAGCTATATTTAAATGAATGTGTGAAGTACTATGATGGTATTGTTTTGGGCACTGCTGATATATTGATTAATGATTGCATCATCTTGACTGTAGTGACAAGTTGTTCAAAGAGATACGGGATCTGAATTTTGAAGTGGTTGTGCAGGTTGATCCATTTAATGCTTTAGTCGTGACAATTGCATGCAGTGATTCTTTTCGTTCATTTTTCCGGTTTATCCTGGCAGTTTCTTTTTTGGTTTTTCTTTTGAAGCTGGTATAATTGATTGCTAGTAGCAATGTTTCAGGTTCTACGTCAAAAAGCAACATCCATGAAGCAGGATTATACTGAGATATCGACCACTGTGAGTCATCAAAAAACATACTACTGAGCTTGTCTTTTGTCATAATAAATTCGAGCAAGTATATCTCCATGTGACAATCACTTTTTACTCTTTGAAGTGTTTTTATAAGTTTCATTAAAAGGACTAAAAATGATGAAGATGATTGGCCAAATGAAAAAGGTTAAACATCATTATAAATGCCACTCAAAGCATGATTATGATGTCATATTGAGATAAATCTGGATGCTGGCATTCCGTACAAGATTATAAGTCAGCTATCAATATATGACAAGGAATTCCACTTTATCAAGAATGTCTTTGAATATCTTCATATTTACAGACTCAGACGGTCTCTGAATTGAAGGATTTTGTGAAGAAGCTCAACTCATTGCCAGAAATGACAGTGAGTTTCTTCAGACTTTAATTTGTACAATTTGAAATATATTTTGTGTGAAGCACTAATCTGCTATCTTTATCCTTGCAGAGGCACATCAATCTAGCCCAGCATTTGTCTACATTTACATCGAAACCTTTGTTTCTTGGGAAACTTGATATGGAACAAACCCTTGTGGAGGCCCAAAGCTTTGATATGTATGTTTTTGAACTTTAGCCGCTGTAGTTTATGTTGGAGGAAGAGAACACGGATTTTTGGGGATGAAAATAAGTATATTCCATTATAATCGGAATGACTAATACAATCACAAACAAGTCTTATAGACAAACCAATCTATAAAGAGCAGAATATACAATCTCATAAATAGGGGAATTTCCTAACCAACAAAATATAATCTCTTAATTTATAGAGAGAAATAAATCATATCTGATTTCATCCCTTATCTTCAACGCTCCCCCCCTCAAGCTGGTGAATAGAGGTCTGTTATTCTGAGCTAGGAAATAATCTCTTGAAATGGACCAATCGATCCTTTGGTAAATATGTCTTTCAGCTGCTGATCAGTATAGACATATGGGTTGTTGCAACCACAGAAACATACAAGTAAGTAGTAAGGATTTTATTGATTATGAAAATGGATTACAACTCTCCTAGAGTATTCTGTACTCTGTTTCCCCCTAGCTGAACTAGTGCGGATGACGTGAATACTCAACCCAATGATTCTCTACTAACGATCCCCACTCCTCTTATATACCCTCCCTTCTCTCACATGTCTCCCGCGCTCCCCCTCTCTTCTTCCTTCTTGAATATACTAGAGTAATTGTGGGCTTCTCTCTATGACACTGGCCTTCGTCATCGTGGCCCGTGCCAGGTGTTCAAATCAAGCCACTATCCAACTTCTCTTGAATGAAGTGTCTGTCAACCTCGGTATGCTTGGTTCGATCATGCTGCACTGGATTATGAGCAATGTTGATTGCTGATTTGTTATTACAATAAAGTCTCATGGGCCACTTAGCTCTTCCAATATGATCTTCAACCAAAGCAGTTCACAAACTCCTTGAGCCAAAGCTATAAAGTAATGTTAATTGCTGATTTTTTTTATTACAATAAAGTCTCATGGGCCCTCTCCATTTTCTCTTTAGATCTTCCAACATGATCTTCAACCAAAGCAGTTTACAATATCCTTGAGCCAAAGCTCTAAATCCTGATTTACTTAACCTTGCTACAACATCTTGTTTTTGCTCTTCCGTGTCACAAGACTTCCTCCAAGGAAGGTACAATACCCAGTAGTCTATCTTCTATCACTGATTGACCAGCATAATATGCATCTTATGCAGGTTTCAAGTACCATAGTATCACTCTTTTTTGTAGAATTCTTTTTCCTGGACTCCCTTTCAGGTATTGGAGTATTCTTTCAACTGCATGCCTGTGCACCTGTGATGTCCCAAGCTTGTGATTGAACTATATGGGTGTGCTCATAAGCTTACTAGCTAATTTCCCCGTCTCCTGGAGTAAATCAGTGATGCATTTTTTGTTGTGCAATAAAGATCCCTTGCTTTGAATATGCGACTTCTATACCAAGTACTTCAATCTTCCAAGATCTTTGATCTCAAATTCTGTTGCTAGCCGTTGTCTAAGGTCCTTTGAGTTTGTTTCACAAACAAAGTATGGTTACCATGGCTTTGTTTGTACCCCATAGATTTCATGACCTTTGTGAGTCTTCCAAACCATGCTCTTGGGCACTGTTTGAGTTCATATAGAGTTTCTTCAATCTACACACCTGCCCCATATCCGGGTGGAATGTCCATATAGCTCTCTTCCTCAAGATTTCCACTAAGAAGCATTTTTCACATCCAACTGTTGTAATATCCACCCATAATTTGGTGCAAGTGATAGCAACAGTCTGAAAGCATTCATTTTTGCAACTGAGGCAAATGTTTCCTGGTAATCCATATGATACGTCTCCGTGTATCCTTCAGCTACTAATCTCGCCTTTTACCTACCCAATGTGCCATCTGATCTATGTTTCACCGTGTATACCCATTTACTCTCACTGTTTCCTTTCCTACAGGTAAATCGAGAATCTCCCACGTGGTACTTTGTATGCATTAATTTCTTTATTCATGGCTTGTTTCCAATTTTCATTGGACAATGCTTCAGATAGGGTCGAAAGGGTAGGGATGTTATTATCAAATGTAGCAACATTGAACAGTGGGTAGTGTGGGTGTTTTGTGCTTTCTCATATTCCTTCGCGGAGTGCAATAGGTATAATTAAACTTTGGCCATTTGTCATGTGGGTTGTCAAGTATATGTTCATTGTGTGCGGTGGGGTTCTCAATTGTTACCTCAGTTCCAGCACCTGGTCCAGAGTCTTAGTTTTGCACAAGTTCAGGTAAGAAGGGGCTGTTCCCCTTGAATATACCTGACCAAACAATCTCGTAGTAGTCCAAGGAGGATTGGTGTCTTGAGGGGCTGGATGAGAGGTGGAAGGGTTGCTGCTTGATGGGCTAGATGAGATGTGGAAGAGTGGATACACTGCTCTCCAAGGGTATAGTTTGCAGTTGCGGTTGTTCATTCCCCACCTAATAATGGCCTAAGTCGAGTTTTATGAACAACCTAACCATGACATGAGTCGAGTTCTTGTGGCGTGAGTTTATGGGCCCTTAGAGGAGACTAAGGAGTGGTCTGCTGTTTGTCCATGTCAGTGGGGACTGGACTGGACCGGATAGTTGGTGTGGCACCCCCTCCGTAAAGATGCTACGACAAGCAGTCTCTATCTGTGGGGCCGACTGTTATGGACCAAAGTACTGATGACCCAAATAAAAGGGCTAGGCCCAAGGTTTATTCTAGAAGGAGGAAGAGACTCAGGCAACAAGAATGGTTATAAAGCAGAATAATAGGCAGTTAGATAGGAGGCATTTTTTACACACACATCACAGAGACTAGCGTAGCTAGGGAAGGTGAACGGAGCACCATACCTCCGGGAGTGAATTCCACTGTAATTGTGATTCTCTGTTTCTATCAATTCTCTGTTTCTATTGAAGAATATTCATATCAATTGGTCCGATCTGTCGGATCGAAAGGAGGAAGGATGACCACAACACGTTCGGAAACTGAGTGGGAGGAGTTTGAACGACTGCTAATCAAATCTCGGGAGAATTTGAACAGAGTGCAGGAGGCCATGAACGCTGTGACAGGAAAGCTAGTCTCGGTGAATGAAAGCTTATCGGAGATGAGGTCGTTGATAGAAACAATTAGACAGGAAGAGGCAGACGAGAGAGCGGAAATTGAAGATGGTTATGTACCGGAGGGGGTGGAAGAATCGTTGAAGAGCCCGGCGAAGAAAGACCAAAGTGACTGCGAAGAACATATCACCGATGCTCCACAAGAGTCAATTGGTGGCGACATAGAGAATAAAAGCCCTGAAGCACCATCTGTGGCAAAATATGAAGACGAAGCACCATCGGTGGCAAAATATGAAGGCGAAGTTGAGGAGCTATTAGATGGCCTGGGCCCAAGATACACGGATTGGCCAGGAGAACTATGGCTGACCATGAGGGAGGCGGAGCGAAATCTTGAAATTCACGGTACACCCACGTACCATCGCCTTCGGAGCGCCGCCATACACATGGAAGGACCAGCGGTACATGTGTCCTTGTGGGTGAAATCGAGACCTCCGGACTGGAATTGGGATCGGGATGCGAAGGAGCTAATCCATCGGTATAGTGGCCGGAAGGCGGCAAACCCCTATGCATCTTGGATATCTTTGAGACAGGGGGAGCTCATCAACCATGCCATGGATTCAGCACGCAGCGGGGAAGAAGAATTGTTACTGTCGACAAGTACAGGTGATAACTATCGCTGGGAAAAGAGACAGAGTGGGGAAGACGGATTTATTGGCCGAGCCCATATCACTGATAGGGACAAGTTTGGGCGCATGCAGGCCCACGAGAGCAACAGGCAGGCCCAACAACTCTGTAGACCCGGAAGCGTCCGGAGCGGGTTGAATAACAGGTTCGATGGGATGGTGTATATGAATCCGGTCAGAGATGGGAGTTTCTTCGCTGGCTTGTTATTGCTTTTGATGCCGGAGGAAAATGCATTTTGGACTTTAGTGGGAATCCTGGATGACTATTTCGATGGATATTATTCAGAAGAAATGATCGAGGCTCAGGTCAACCAACTTGTTCTTGAGGAGTTGATTCGAGAAAAATTTCCAAAACTGGTAAACCATCTGGATTACTTGGGAGTGCAGGTGGCATGGGTGGCTGGGCCGTGGTTTCTCTCAATATTTATGAACATGCTTCCATGGGAGAGTGTTCTTCGGGTCTGGGATGTGCTTCTATTTCAAGGAAATCGTGTGATGCTCTTTCGGACCGCACTTTCTTTAATGGCGCTACATGGACCTGCATTAGTTACAACCAAGGATGCGGGAGATGCTGTTACTGTTGTTATAGGAATTGTGGGATGTGCGGGATTAAAGCCTACAGTAGCTGCTATTGAAGCCGGAAAAAACATAGCCTTGGCCCATAAAGAGACGCTGATTGCTGGAGGCCCTTTTGTCCTCCCTCTTGCACACAAGAATAACGTTAAGATTCTTCCCGCTGATTCTAAACATTCTGCCATATTTCAATGTATACAAGACTTGCCAGAAGGTGCCCTCAGGCGCATCATTTTGACAGCATCAGGTGACGTTTTCAGAGATGGGCCGGTGGATAAATGGAAGGAAGTGAAAGTAGCAGAGGCTTTAAAACTTTCTAACTGGAATATAGAAGAAAGGATTACAGTTGATTCGGCTACACTCTTTAACTAGGGTCTAGACCCTAATTTCGCCATGATGCTTAAGGAGAATGTGAAACCAGATAATGAGCTTAGGATCTTGATTGATGGGGAAGAAAAGAAGAAAGCTAACTTCCTTTCGGAGGAAGACTTTGAACCATCACTTATTCCACCAAAGACTATCCCTGATCCTGATGACAGGAAACCTGAAGATTGGGATGAGAGGGCGAAAATTCCAGACCCAGAGGCCACTAAACCGAAGGACTGGGATGAGGATGTTCCAATGGAAATTGTTCTTTTATTGGTGGTATTTCTCTCGTATAGGTTCAATGAAGGTGGTGCTCTGTCCTATATTGGAATTGGAGTTAAAGGAGAAGAAAGCTGGGAGGCTTGGTGGGATGAAGAACTGTCTCATATTCGAAACTTCAGTGGGCGAGTGATGGAGACCATATTAAGTGAGTCTCAACAGCAGAAAGATAGCGGTGCTGCAGGATGGTGGAAATTGCGGGAGGCTACTCTTTCTGCTTTGGGCTCTGTATCAGAGCAGTTGCTTCGAACAGAGGCTACTGGACCAGCAATGCAAAATATGCTGGAGCAAATTTTAATTGATGCTGTGGCAACAGTAGGCATGGATGTGTCTCCACCTGTGAAAGTTCTGGCGCTTGCTTTCGAGGGGCAAGGACCAATACTATTTGTTGCTGAAGATGTGGAAAGCGAGGCACTTGCAACCCGTATACAAAACAAGATGAGTACTGGACTTAAGGTTTGTGCTAATAAAGCTCCTGGTTTTGGGAAGAACAAGAAATCTGGTTTGCAAGAGCTTGCTGTGTTAACAAGAGGCCAGGAATTAACTGAAGAACTTGGACTGTACCTCGATGAAGTGAATTTGGATATGCTGGGCTCATGTAAGAAGGTCTCAATATCCAAGGATGACACAGTTATACTTAACGGGGCTGGTGAAAAGAAAGATGTTGAAGGAAGATCCGAGCAGAGTAGGTCTGCAATTAAATTGAGTACCTCTGCCGATGACAAAGAGAAGACTAGCGAAGCTCAATTCCCAGATTTCAACCTTGGGGACAAGGTTGCTTCGAAGAGTGGGGGTATTGTTATGGGCCAAAGTACCGATGACCCAAATAAAAGGGCTAGGCCCAAGGTTTATTCTAGAAGGAGGAAGAGACTCAGGCAACAAGAACGGTTATAAAGCAGAATAATAGGCAGTTAGATAGGAGGCATTTTTTACACACACATCACAGAGACTAGCGTAGCTAGGGAAGGTGAACGGAGCACCATACCTCCGGGAGTGAATTCCACTGTAATTGTGATTCTCTGTTTCTATCAATTCTCTGTTTCTATTGAAGAATATTCATATCACCGACCATGCTCGCGACATGTCACTCTTGCCAGAGCAGCAACTCAAGGGGCTGGACGAGATGTGGAACGGATGCTATCTTGAGGGGCTGGATAAGATGTGAAAGAGCTGTTGGGTGAGGATGGAAGGTAAATGAATCCTCATCTTCTATAGCAGAAAACTCCTGGTGAAGATGAGTGGCAGAGAAGTAGGATTGTGTTTCATGGAAGGGAACATCTGCTGAAACAAGCTTCTTCTGAGATGGTGGATTTGGCACTTATAAACTTTTTGGGTAGGAGAATACCCAACAAATATGCTTTTAGGTGCTCTAGGGTCGAACTTAACCTTATTTGGACTATGAACATGGACAAATATATACACTACACTTTTGGTGGCAATTGATTATATGTCAGGCTGGGATAATATGTCAGGCTGGGATATGTTCCGACAGTATGTCATGAGGACTTTTGTCACTTAAAACTCGGGAAGGGAGTCAATTGATGAGATGCGCAGCTGTTAAGACAGCATCTCCCCAATAGGATTCATTGGTTATGTTGTGGGGTATGAGCATACGAGGATTCATGGATTATCCGTTCCCTTTGAAAAAATGAATGTACAGTAGAATGGAAATAATCCTTTGCATTGTCTGACCTAAACCGTTTGAACTGGTTCCGAATCGCGGTATGAAAGGCTGGGTAATAGAACTTACATCAGATTTATTTTTGAGCAAATAAATCCAACAGAATCAATTAAAGAGATGAACCAGTGTGCTCCAGAACTAAACGGACCCACAGATCACTATGGACTAGATCGAAAGGAGAATAACATCTTTTATTAGTTTGTGGAAAAAAGCACGCTTAGTTTAGGATACATCTAATCCCGGAAATAGGTTAGGAAACAAGACTTTGAGAGTTTTGTAGGATGGATGTCTAAATCGACGATTTTGAAGCCCTATATTTCATTATTTGATAAGTAGGCAGAACAGAAAGCATTGATATTTTGGTGAATCAAGGTAGTAGAGCCCATCCCTTTCCTTAGAATGACCAAGCATCCTCCCTGATGCTTGGTTCTGAAATTCACAGTATTTAAAACAAAAAATCATGTAACAATTCAGATCTTGAGTAAGTTTCTTTATAGAAATGAGATTTGTGGATAGAAATGAGATTCGTGGACAACCTGGGGACATCAAGGACTTTTTTAAGGCAATGGAAGGGTTGCTTGATATATCTCCTAAGCCTGCTACATTGATCAAGGAGCCATCGGCAATGGTGATTTTTCTAGTGCTGGAAAAAGGAGTGTAGGTGCTGAAATTTTGTGATGAATGTGTCATGTGAACGGTTGCTCCAGAGTCTAGCACCTAGTAGCTGGCTAAGGGTTGTTTGAAGCATCAAGTCCATGGAAATAGGAAACCTACCAGAATATGTAAATGAACATATACCTGTTGCCTTTCCAAGGGTGTTCAAGAATGCCCTTAGTTGCTCTATTCCTCATTGTTGAATTCTTTGGGGTGTGAGGATTCTGGATGTTCAATAATCTGTTGAGCAGATACATGTGCATAGCTCGACTTCTTTGTTGCTTCCCTTGTCCATGTGTGGAGGTTTTCCATGAATTCTCCAGCATCGATCTAGATTGTGGTTGTTCATTCGATATTTGGGACACCATAACTCATCTTGGAGGCAGATTTCCTGAAGCACTCAGCTTTGTATTATCAGTAGTTGATCCACTCTTCGTATTAGCAATGATGATAGAGCTTTCCACATTTTGTGTCTTAAGCAATACTCCTCTCCTGCTTTCCTCACATAGGATTGTGGATATAACTTCATTCAGAGATGGAATCTTGCCCCTTAAAATAATTTGGATGCGAACTTGATCGAATTCTGCAGTTGGGACTTACAAGAAAGTCGTAGACACGATCTTGTTCAATGAAATTCTTCAATATAGTTGAATCCTGAGGGCACTTTGTCTCAAAGCAATGATGATGATCGATTTCTTGCCATAAATTCTTGTGTTTGTTTCCATATTCTGTGCAGATATGTCTCCTTGAATGGTTAGACCTGTCTGAAATTTAATCTCATAGATCTAGGCAGAATTTCATTTGAATATGTTTCTCACACTTCCCCACATCTCCTTCGCAGTTCTTAAGAACATGCAAGTATTGCTTGTATTTGGCATCATGGAATTCCATAGCAATGTCATTATGATGGAGTCTTCTTCATCCCAAGCAAACTTAGGATTGTTTTTGTCAGGCATAGGAACAATGACATGGCTAAGTTTGCCTTTTCCCTTTAATGTGTTTGGATCAACTGGGATCATTTCAAATAATTTTTCTCATTTAAGCGATATGAAAATGAATCTGCTCCCATTCACCAACAGCAGGTTGCACCAATTCACCGGTAGGAGGAAGGGTGAGTTCCTAATGTACCAGGCCATACAGCTCTGATACCATGTCAGAGGAAGAGGACATAGATTTTTGGAGTGAAATGGGTATGTTCCATTATAATCGTAATGAATAATTACAATCACAAACACGTCTAATTTATAGGCGGAGCAGAATATATAATCCCATAATTAGGGGAATTTCTTAATCAACAAAATATAATCTCGTAAGTTACAGAGATACAATAAATCAAATCTGATTTCGTCCCTTATCTTCAACAGCTTATTCATCTATGAGATGTGCAGAAGTAATCTTTTTCACACTTTCTTTTGGATTTGAGGGTGACAAATGATTAGATTGGATTGGATTTGTTAAAACTGGTTGTGAGTCAAATGACTTAATGAATGACTTATACTCCACTGGTTCATTTGTTTCCTTAGCGTAGGCATGTTGGATGATACTGAGTTATTTTTCAAATGCCATGTTTCAACTCGCAGTTCTTTGTCTCTAGTGTGTGTTACTGCATGAAAATAGCTTCTTGAACATAGATTTTCCTGGGATGTAATAAATAAAGGATTCTCTGAAGCAACCACGTGAAGTTGTGGCTCATGAGAGTGTGGAAAAGCATACTTGTGGGGTATCTGAATTCAAAGCAAACTTGTCATTTGAGCTTTTGACTCTTTGTCCAAGTTTGAAGTTTAAACTAGCCTATGCTTCAGTTAAAGGGGTGAGTTAAAAAGTATATCATCCTAATCCGTAACGCTTACATGCACTTGGGATCTCGCCAAAAATGTGAAGACTTTTGATTGATATGTTTTCCTGTAGATCTATCTGTTTCCATCCGTTAACAAACTTATATATCTATAATACATATGCCAACAATCAATCTGATGGGCAATTCTGTAATTCTAAATTTGTTACCAACATTTTATCCATAAGCGTAATCAAAACTTTCACAAATATAGTATCTAAAATCTCTTCTTGACATGAGCATGATTAAAAACCATTTTTATGGTGCAGATGCTTTGATTACATTGAAGAGATGATCCATAAGCAAGAGCCTCTTGTTAATGTGCTACGCCTTCTTATTTTGTTATCCGTAACAAATTCGGGATTGCCGAAAAGGAATTTTGACTACTTGAGGTAGTGGATTTTTTATACTACCCTTTTTGACTTGTTGGATTCAGAAGTTGGTAAACTTAATTGGCCTTTGCTTTCTTGGCTCAGGAGAGAATTTCTTCATAGCTATGGCTTTGAGCATATTGGTACACTAAATAATTTGGAAAAAGCTGGATTATTCAAGAAACAGGTTAAAGTTACTTTCCATTGTACACTCCACCGATTCAAGACAAAAAACACCTTATTCAACGATATTAGTTTTTCTCCTTATCTTGCAGGAGTCAAAAAGTAACTGGTTGACCATCAAGCGTGCTTTGCAACTAGTGGTTGAGGACACAGATACTGCAATGTACTCTTTCTGATCATACCTAGTTTCTTTTGCTAGTTCACCAGCACTTGAAATATGTTGTTTGAAAAGTTGAGTTGTATAGTGGAGAATAAGACTAGCAATGAGGATCATGCAGAACTTCGTATAAAGCAAAAAACAGTTTACTTTGTTCTACATGTCCAAACGTTCTGTACTCTAAACTTTTAAATTAATGTATCTATTCTGATGTGTGGACTTTAGAGGAGAATGAATGTCTCGATTTGGAATAGCAGGCTTTTGAGGTTTCACCTAAATCTGATGGGGTTCATGGGGTTGGGGTAAACTAGATAAAACCTGGCAAAAAGTGGATAAAATTCAGATTTTCGGATAGGGTTCTGATAGATGAGGATGGAACCTCACTCTAGTTTTCTGAAACCAGTTGCTTCACTCCTGATTCTATTTCCTTACTCATGCTCTCCATCCTGAACACCTTTCATCTTTTCTCCCACCATTTTTTATTCTGGGACAACCACTTGGTGGTTCCTCTGTGCCTGTTCATCATGATCAATTCAGTGTTTCGAAGCATCAGATCCCTTGGTGATTGTTTTGGGAACTTCAGCAGTTGTGTGTTACCCTTTAGCAGAATTTCCTCTGATTCTGTCTTGGTCTTGGTTGTGTCAGTAACTTTGATAACATGATTTGAAATTCTTCATCCTGTGGAACTGGATAACCCTTGCTTCTATGGTGCCAGCAACTTTGATTTCATAATTTGAAATTCTTAATTGGTACAATGGATGACCCATCCCCTAATTTGTAGCATCATTTATATTTTCTAACTGTTGAGAAAACCTGATCTTGTTAGGCTAGATAATGGTTCCTCATCCACATATCTGTGTTTGGTTGATGGAAGTCTGGGAGTTTGAGCCAATGCAGCTTACAGTTGATGAGAAATGAACTCACACAACTTTGGCCATGGACACGATGCATTGGAATGTTTTCTTATTTATGTTCGGAGATTAGGTGTACTATTTTTCTGTCCATATGTTGTGGTGTTCTTGCCTCTTGATAATGGTTGATTAAAAGCTGCTTGTGACATGCCACTTTTGGCTTCTACTGAGGTTAAATCAATTGCACTGAAATTAATTCTTAATGTAAACAGCCTGCCTCATTCATTTAACAGAATTTATAATGTGTGTGCGAATTTTGTTTTTATAGTAGGACTTGAACTGTACAATGCACAGCCTCCACCCATCCCCCTCAATTTTCTTTTGTCTAACCATTCTTGTCCTTTACAGTCCCAATGATATATCCTATGTCTTCTCTGGGTATGCGCCTCTCAGCATTCGACTGGTACAACAGGCGATACGATCTGGATGGTGAGATCTCTTCCAAATTGTTTTGTTATTCTTATCTCATGCGTGGGCAGTATGAATGCCCGATGAGGTGACATATAACTGAAATGTTTTTCTGTGACACAGCTCTGTGTCTAATCGTTAGCTTGGGTTATAATATGAAAGATACTTATTTCTAGTGACAGTGTCCTCTGTGAACTTAAGTTCTACATTCAGGGTCCAGTCCTTGTGTTTTTGGCAATCTTCTTCCTAGAGTCTAACCATGTACTCTTTTGGAAACCTTTTAGCATGATTAGTATTTTTAAACTTTTTATTGAGATTTTGCAACTAAAGAAAAGATCTTAAGGTCAAAACTAGCTTTTCCAATATGACGGTGAAGTATTTTTTGTAGGCGTCCCATTGAAGAAATATTAAAGCTGCTGCCTGGGCCACATTCAGAAATGAAGAAAGTCGGTGACTTCATACCCTTCTATATTTCATGCAACACTGGAAAGATATGGCTTTTACTGAAATGATATTTGTCTACAGGGTCGATTTGCTAGCATCCCCTCTTATGACACGCTGCCAGGATCTCTAAACAGTTCAGAGAAGTATCTATCTTTAACTTCTTACTATGAAATGCTGCTTCTGCTATTTAATCCTCTCCAGACCGGAAAAGAAACTCAGGCTCATTATAGCCATCTTAATGTCTAGACTCAACTCAATGCGAGAGACTTCTTTCAACTATCAAATAAATCTTAAATTTATGACATCCAGTTTGATGGTTGGTCTCTATCAGTCATAGATTTGGTTACCGTTTTTTAACAATAGCAACAATTTTACACGTTGCACACCTTCTTTCTCATCACTCTTCTGCTGGTCCTTTTTATGTCCATACCTATTTCTCTCTACCACAGTAAGACACGATAAGGAGATCAATGACCTAAATCAGTGTGATTGTAGCAAAACACCAGCCTTTTCCTCGGTGTCCGATTTGCAAGAAATGACAATTGTTACGCATTCTTACTTATGTGTGTTTGCAAAGTCTAAAAGAAAGTTTTATGAGACTTTTCTTCTTAAGATGTGAAGAGAAATATCTGACTTGATTTTAGTAGTTGCAAATACTCCCTTAGTCTTGCCAATTACTGAGTTGAGATCGAATCTCTAAAGTACTAACTGACCAACAAATTGGTGGTTGAATGACCATGTAGGTGGCATGTAAACCACATGAATTGTCTCAAAAATTTGTATCTACTAAGCATGGTAGTGCAATCTTTACGATCTTCCAAGTCTCACATTACCTACCATACTCCATATCTTAATGCTGCCTTCAAGTACAACTATCAACCACTTCGTGCTCATTGTAGAGTTGCAGATATACCTGTCATTTCTAATCTAATCTTGAGTTTGCTATATTCAGACTTGCAGATGGGAGACGCTCTCTAGTCCTTGTAGTTTTCATCGGTGGAGTAACGTTTGCTGAGATTTCTGCCCTTCGCTTCCTTAGTTCCCAGGTACACCCGTAAACCTCCACCATGTTTCCTTAGTTCCCAAGTACACCTGTGATCCTCCACCATGAATACATTAATCCGTGTATTGTCTTCAACATTACTCCAGGACAAGTTTAAATGCCGCCATGGATTGCCTTTACAAACTTTGCATCTTTATAAAACCTTCTGCAGGAAGGAATGGCTTATGACGTGATCGTGGGAACAACGAAAATTGTGAATGGAAAGACCTTGGTTGAATCCTTTTCCAATAAGCTGGGTGGTTAACTGGGAGTGGTTCCTTGTTCCACAGTCGCAAGAAAACTGCAGTATCTGTGTTTGTAAGCTTAGTATTTGCAGCCGGAATGATTTATTGTTCAAGTAGTATCCTTTTTTGGTGTTTTCACTAGGATTGTAGTTTACATTTTGATTTTTGTGGATCCATGTATGTGTAAGGTTTTTGGTGTAACATGTATATAAAAGAATTTTCCATTAACTTAATAAATTTTGTTGGATGTATATATAATACACATTAATAAAGTGCACGTACGATGCATGTGAAGAATCTATAAATATTGTTTAATAAATATTAGAGATTAGTCAATAATATTTATACAGAAGATAGATAAAATTTAACACATAATAAAAACAAAATACTATGCTCATAGAAGATGTAGTCTTTTGTTAAGTTTCAAATCTGAAAAGAAGAAATATAAACTAAAAAAGTTATCATACTCGTATAAGATATTAGTAATATTTTTTCCTTAAAATCACAATTTATTCATTATAATGCTCTTGTCTAATCTGAAAATTTCTAGAATTTCTTGCTTGAAGAATCGTCCTTTTTTATAATTTTTTTTATTATTCCTTTTTTAAATACTCACGTTCTTTAGCCATAATAATATGCCACTATTGTTCTTATTGGACTTGATAAATTGATAATTATCAATGTTTGTTGATCTAAATGATCTTAGTACTACACCGAATTTCTGTTTCATGACCACATATGTAACGTCTGAAAAATCCATATATCACGAGTTATTTAAATTGTTTCCAAGGGTTGAACTGCTATTTTTGTGTAGCATTTCAGTTTTGTTTGAGCTGATTTCTTCGATTTTAAACTTTTGCGGTTTGCGAGTATTTTCGAGAGAATAAGCCCAAGCACGGTTCGAGTTTCTAAAATGTTTAAAAAAAGAAAGAAAATATTTTCAAAGAAACGATTTTGGTCGGCGGGTGCCCCATATCGATGTAGTATTTTAAAACCTGCTACATAACATATTTCATCATTAAAACCATTTGAGGCAGCAAAGTGTTCTCTAAAAAGCAAGAACCAACCGAAGATTTTCCTTTAGTTCTCTAAACTTTTCGATCGTGCTTGAGGTAGATTCAAGGCGGGATCTATTCGTGCAACTGTCGTTCAGTTTTGAGGTAAGTAGATTCTATTCCTTGCTGTATCTGTGAAAGCATATTATGTTCGATTTCTCGCATTCAGTTTCTGAGTTTTGTCAAAGGTTTAATGCTTTTCAAGTGATGTTATGATTTGTACGCTTGTCGCGGGTTCGAAAAAAGGTTTTAAATTATTTTATTTTTGACAAAAAAGCTTTTGTGACAGTTTGAGCTGTCGTTCTTTCAAATACTGGGTTGTACGTAGATATTATATAAATATGTTCGAATGAACCATTCCTCTGATCGTTTCCATCAGTTTTGTTGTATTGTATGGCTAAGGATACTATTCCAAACTAATAAGCGACGCTGATCTCATTGGAACTCCGTTCTGATCTGATAAGCTGAGCTGGTTTCTTTGGCTTCAACCCTGAGTTGATAGCAATACAATACAGTTATTCTAATCTGATTTGTTTCTTCTAAGCTGATTTGACTCTTCCTAAGCTGAGTTGACTGTTTTTAAGCTCGTCTGTTTCTAAGCCCTTGATCTGTTTTTGATAGGATCAATATGGATCGAAAACAACTTTAAGAGTTCAGGAGGGGAGGGGGTTGAATGAACTCTTAGTATTTTAAATTTTCGAAACCTTTAAAAGTAGTTTTACAAGCGCCTTGCTTAAATAAGATCCGAGTTACCAGATCTGAGGTATCTCAGTTCGAAATCTGATTTCTCGACTAACAATAAATGTGCGGAAAGAAGTCGATCAACCAGTGAACAGTAAAAATGTAAATGCGATACTGTAAAGTAAAAGTGCAAGGTTCAGAGTTTGTTTATGGAAGTTTGGATATCAAATCCTACGTCTCCCCTTCTTCCTTTTCAGGAAGGTTCCACTAGAATAATTTGATGCAAACAGCTTCTGTCTACACCCAGTCACCGAGCCTCACTCAAGATGAACTCCTAGCAACTTCAACTATAAGCAGATACGACTGCTGAATACAATCAATGTGACTTTCAAGACTGCTTCACAAAGCAAGTCTTTTACAGACTCAAAGATAACTATTACAATGAATTACAATGCTATTGAGTACTGTAGATCTTCTGGTTCTTTTATCAACAAGAACTGTTTACATATGTAAACCAGAAGATAACTCGAAGGTTGAAACTATGAAGGCTAAACTTGAATGTTCTTCAAGTTGTAATACTGGACTTAGAATGTTCTTGCAATGAAATGTTCCAGTAAGTATATGAGAACTTTTTGATGACAAAGAGTGAGCGTTGTAAAATACTGATAGCGTAGAGGAGCAAAAGTCGCAGAGAGCTTCTTCATTTGAATTCTTCAGCCTTTTATATCCTTTGTCTTCAACGATCATTAAATGTAGCCAGTAGAGATAAGCTCTTTTGCATATCTTCTCTTTTGCATATCTTCATCGTATCATAGCATTTAATGCTCCACTAATGCCATACAAAAGGTAAACTGCGCTCGTCAGGGCTAAATTGACTTATATTCCAAAGCGGGTAATCATCGTATCAAGCATTCTGCGCACTGTGCAATTTTACCCAAAATAACTCTGATCTTGTCTCCTTAATTCCAGCCTTTCATACGATGTAAACTTTGACCGTTTATTCTCTCTAAATAATTCTTTGATAACTTCTGAAGATGTTCGAAGTTCACTTCTGTTTCAATAGAGAAAACTGAAAGTTGCTCTCTTTATCATATCTGAGATATCGCCGTTACTCTGCCATGTCTGAATGCTTAGAGAATCTGCAAGGGTATTGTACTCAAATCTGAATTGTCCTCGAATCTGATATTCACTGAGCATTCTGTAACCACTTCTGAGATACTGAGATCTGAAGTAACTTGAGTGTGATCTGTTTATATTTGATACTCTCAAATCTGAATAATACCACTTGAGTCAATATAACGGAATCTGTTACTCATATGTCTGAGTACTTAAATCTGCAATAGATCTCTTACTGTAGCTTCTGAATCAAGTCTGAAAGACCTCAAGTCTGCATAACTGACCCGATATCTGAATTAACTGACCCCAATACTCAACCGATCCAAATAACCAAATCTGATTCGAAAGCATCAACCCGATAACAGAAATCTGAATACTTTGCACTAAAATAGATCTCTTACTGTAGCTTCTAAAACAAAACTGAATGTTCTCAAATCTGAACAACTGTCCCGAAAAGTCAACTCAGATGTCAACGCTTAACTCAGAACTCTTGAATCTTAGAAACTGCAACTTAATAGCATGACGTCACGAGATCTGAAGAGTTCCCTACTCTTGTTTTCTGTGAATACTAAAGATCAGTTCTCAGTCTTATTTTGTTATCACCAAAACTTATAAATTTTATCTTAACAATTTCCCCCTTTTTGGTGATGACAAAACTTAGCAGCCTTTGACTTAAAGGAGACAACAATAAATTTCTCCAAGTCTGCTTAAATATATTCAATAAGAAGCATGGTACAAAAGATTTGTACAAGAACTGAAAAACTAGAAACTCGTAACAATATTTAGATATATTCATTTAACCAGTATCTCCAACTCTTCTGCCTAGATCCACTACTTCCTCTTTTTCTTGATGGCTCACTCCTGCTACCACCACTGCCACCATAACCAGGAGGAGGCTGACCTCGGCCATGGCTGCTACTCACTTCCCCCTTTTTGTCATCACGACCCTTAGTGACAAAGGCTATGAGTTCAGCAAGATTAGTACTAAGGGAAGCTAATTGTCCCTGTGTTTCCACACGGAATTCCAGTAGATCATTGTGAATAACAACCAGTTTATTGTCGAAATCCTTAGATAATTCAGCTTTGAGATCCTTGACTTCCTTACGAAGATCTGCCAAATCAGTCATGAGAAAAGCATTTTGAGCGCGAACTGCCTTCTTAAATTCATGCATTTCAATCGATAAGGCAGCCGTGTCAGTTTGAACTCCCTGCCGAAGATTTTTAATAAGGCCTCGAAATGTTTGATCTTGTTCAATACGAGCCTCGGCAGCAGCTTTCTCGCGAGTATCGATCTTTGAAAAGATAGCATTCTGTAGATCGCCAATTTTGCTTTGAGTTCGCAGCTGCTTGATAGAAATCTCAGAAATAGAAGTCCGAAGCTGTGCAAACTGTTCATCGATATTCGTAGCAGGAGCAGCAGTAGAAGGTTCAAGAATCTGTTCAACAGCAGTTTCAGCACCCTGAAGAATGTCATCTGTAAAGTGCATAGAGGAAGCAGAAGATGAACTCTGATGCGGAGGAGACAAGGAGAGATCTGAACTTCTCGGAGAAATACTAGCAAAAACTGTAGGAACTGATGTAATATCTACAACTGGTGTGATCTGTACACTGAAATCTGGAAGAACTGAATCTAAGATCTGTATACGATAAGAAACATTGTCTACAATTCTTCGTGGAATACTGCTATCTACAAAAACTGATCCCACGGGCACCAAAGCTGTACATAGATTAAATTTGAGATGATCATGATGGGAGAACTGACATTATTTCTAGGCTTACAAGTTAGACAGCTTGACAATGGAATCTTTATTAATCAAGCAAAGTATACGAAAGAACTGCTGAAGAAATTTGGGATGGATAACTGTTCAGCAGCAGCAACCCCAATGAGCTCCTCAATCAAGCTAGATAAAGACGAAGCTGGATCTGCCATTGAGGTAACTCTATATCGTGGTATTATATTCTCCCTGCTTTATTTAACTGCTATCAGACCAGACATCATGTTTGATGTCTGTATGTGTGCTAGATTTCAAGCGGAGCCAAAGCAATCTCATTATATTGTTGTAAAGCGTATACTGAAATATCTTAAAGGAACTTCCAATGTGGGTCTTTGGTATCCCAAAGACTCAAGCTTTCAACTAATTGGTTACAGTGATGCAGATTACGCAGGATGTAGAGTTGATCGTAGAAGCACGAGTGGTACTTGTCAATTTTTGGGAGATCGCTTGATTTCCCGGTTTAGTAAGAAGCGGACCTCTATTGCAACGTCCACAACTGAAGCAGAGTACTTAGCGACTGGAAGCTACTGTGCTCAGATCTTATGGATACAACACCAGCTAAAGGACTACGGCATTGATGCTTCCGAAGCGCCTATTCTCTATGACAACACCAGTGCCATTGCGATTACTCAAAATCCAGTACTGCACTCTAGAACAAAGCACATCAACATCAGGCATCATTTCATAAGAGATCATGTACTCAAGAAGGACGTCAGGTTGGAGTATGTGTCGACTGACCAGCAAGTAGCTGACATCTTCACAAAGACTCTACCAGACGCTAAATTTTCTTATTTTAGAAATCTGTTGGGTCTCTTAGAACTGCCTTGATTGTCTCTACGTTAACAATTTGCAGGTTGAGCAGCTTCTGTGTTTATCAGATCTGAGTCTACTGTTCAGGGGGAATTGTTAGAGTAGATGCCCAACTAGCCAACTTGTGGCGTGTGGGTTTATAGACTCTTGTATGAAACAATCTTTATATATATGATATTCGCATTTAGTATATGGCGTTCTTTACTTTCATTATGTGTGTAATGATTTACAATTGCGTTGAGTAAAGACCTAGAATGCACTAAAGCGTATGTTAGATGTGATAGTGGGTATGACGGCTATCATGAAACACATCTAATAGTCGCTATGCATTCTGAACATGTTCCTAGTCGATTGGGCCGTCAAAATGAGGATAAGGCCGCCCGAGTTCGAGACTAGTATCTGCGATGCGAAGTACCATGTTTCATTGGTAGGGAACATTGTGATGTTCTGAGCATGCAGATAGATAGTGGCCTGGTGATCTATCAAACTACCCTCGTTCGGACTTTCCAAGTGGTTACCATTTATCGAGTGGATAAGTCCGAGGTCTTGGTTGTACTGATTAGTCCTCACGACTCGAAACGTCATTGAGACTCTACATGATAGGCGTCTCACTTTGACCCGTTTGCCGACTCACTTGGGGTCATAAGACGTCGGGATTGGGTGAGACCCCGATGCATGTAGGAGTCGATGCATCGTTGTCGAGGATTCACCGCTCGCAGACATGCGTGGATATCCTATGCTATCTGAGGAGATAATAGTGTATAAATCTCTGGCCAGAGTACTAGAAGTGTTTTAGATAAATGTGTTTACCTAGTTACACTCGCGATGTCACTATTCGATCTCCAAGATGTATGCATAGCTATCGGATCTATAGCGACTCTCGATTTACCAATGGTCGTTGATCTGATCGGGATATATGGATTGAAAGGACCGTACCGCTAACCACGACCAACTGGTTCTTGCAGGCACTATCAGTTATACCTAGGGGATCATGGGGCGATGTTGCTAGACGCTTTACCATGATCCGTTGGGCAGGTCCGGAATTGTGATTCCAGAGCCACAATGGTTGTGGGCCCACGGCTAGCTGTATCCCTGAACCATTGAGGGTCACACAAGTACTAGATTCGAGATTCCCGCACGGATACTCAGCTCAATGTGTTGAGCACGAGAAGAGGATTTCGGGAAGTGCGACTTCCTAAAAGTCAACAGGGGTCAAACCGGGGTTTCCCGCTGTTGAGGGGCAAAACGGTCATTTTGCACTGGGGTTCTGAAAAATGGTTTTTCAGATCATAACATTCAGTTTTGGAAACTTAGTCGATCGGTCTGATCTGATCGGCGATCGGAGTTACGATGAAGTCGCAGCGATGGATATCGTCATTGGACCCGGGCCCGTTGGGCCGGTCCAAGTCCATCATTAAGTCTATTTAATTAGACTTAATAACTTCATTGTACATATGACTTGACACAACTCCCAAAACCCTAGACCTAGTGCTAGCCGCCCCTCCTCTCTCCCACAAGCCGTCGCCGCCGCCGCCCACCGTGCGCCGCCCGTCGTCGCCGCCGCCCGCCGTGCGCCGCCGCCCGTCGTCGCCGGAAATTCGTTTTCGGCCAATTCGACGAGGAGAATCCGTTCGTGCTGATCTCGTCAGTCCTTCTAGTGCAGGCTGACGAAGGAGTCTCGTTTCTGGTCGTGGACCAGATTGGCGATTTCTACCGCAATCTACCGAGAAGAGCCGACGTTATTGTAACTACGGTTGGAGCCAGGCACAAGTGCCAGCAAGGTAGTGGTTTTGAACCCCCTATGTATGTCGATAACTTTTTTTGATTTTTCGTATTGATCGTCTCCCGGCTGTTTATTCTATGTTCTTCCGCTGCCTCGCCGGGGGGCGGATCCGGATCCCCAAACAGTGGTATCAGAGCCAGTGTAAACCCATCAAGTAATTAGTTAACCCGGTTTGAGGAAAACATTTGAAATTAAAATTGAAACACTGAAGAAGGCTTAAGTTGGATATTAGTAAAGTTATCAATTATAAATGGTACACAAACCACACTGTTAGGATCAAACGCTTATCATTAGGCCAAAATCTACAGCTGGTGGTAATGCTTATCATTTAAACTGTATAGCAACTCAAGCACCACGGTTCGATTGCTCTACCTACCAGGGGCAATTATTACACTCCAACAACACCCTCCCAATTATTGCACTCCTTGCCATCAATGGAAATCAAACCGTGACCTTGAATCTGATACTAATTGTTGGGATCAAGCGCTTACCACTAGGCTAAAAGATATAGCTATTAGCCAAGGTGCAATTTTATTTCCTTATAATGTGGCAGTGCAAAGTGCACCTATTGTGCGCGTTAGGGTTGGGCTGTTAGACCCATGAGTTCGTGGAGGTGCGTGTCTAACTGTTGGTGTTGTCTCATTTCCCTTAGAGATCAGTCTTACCTTTTTCAGACCGTCAGTCATATCCCCAATAGAGATAGTATTACCCGTTAAGATCTGGCATCACACTTTTACAGCCCTCATGTCCAACCAGATCAAGCGACGCAACGTCAGAAGCTTGACGCAGGAGAACATCCCAGGAGGTCACCCTTCCCAGTACTGCTCTCACTCATGCACACTTAACTCAATAGTACCTATTTCACCGCCTCAACGAACAAAAATGGGTCCTCAAAGAAATATCGGAATTTATGTTGGTTATGATAGTCCATCAATCATTCGATATCTCGAACCTCAAACAGGCGACATGTTCACCGCAAGTTTTCCTGATTGCCACTTTGATGAGAATATTTTCCCAATGTTAGGGGAGAAAAGAAACATATCGATAAAAAGATTACATGGTATGTACCATCATTGTTATATCTGGATCCAAGAAACAAACAATGTGTTGAAGAAGTACAGCAAATGCATTTTCAACGAATAGAAAATCAAATGCAAGATGCATTTGTAGACACAAAAGGAGTAACTAAATCGCATATACATGCTATAAATGCTCCTGTTCGAATTGAAATTCCAAAGAAACAAAATGAGAACAAAGACGTTCATGATGTCATAACACACCTAAAGCGTGGAAGACTAATCGGTTCCAAGGATAAAAGTCCTCGAAAAAGAAAATGCATAGAGAAACACGATGATCATAAAATCGTGAATGATGTTCCAACAGAAACACATGATCATGAAATGTCTGTTGAAACCACAAAATGATGAGAATCATGAAATCTCTATCAATTATATTAATACTGGAAAATATGAAACTGAAATGATGTGAAAGAAATTGATGATATATTCTCTTACAATGTGGCATTTGACATCATAAACGAGAATGAAGATCATGAACCAAAATCTTTTGGTGAATGTAAAAAACGACAGGATTGGATAATGGAAAGACGCCATCCAGGTGGAGTTAGATTCATTAAATAAACGTAATGTTTTTGGACCTATAGTGCTTACACCTGAAGGTGTAAATCAAGACCTCGGACTTATCCACTCGACAAATGGTAACCACTTGGAAAGTCCGAACGAGGGTAGTTCGATAGATCACCAGGTCACTATCTATCTGCATGCTCAGAACATCACAATGTTCCCTACCAATGAAACATGGTACTTCGCATCGCAGATACTAGTCTCGAACTCGGGCGGCCTTATCCTCATTTTGACGGCCCAATCGACTAGGAACATGTCCAGAATACACAGCGACTATTAGATGTGTTTCATGATAGCCGTCATACCCACTATCACATCTAACATACGCTTCAGTGCATTCTAGGTCTTTACTCAACGCAATTGTAAATCATTACACACATAATGAAAGTAAAGAATGCCATATAAGAAATTGCGAATATCATATATAAAGATTGTTTGTACAAGAGTCTATAAAACCCACACGCCACAAGTTGGCTAGTTGGGCATCTACTCTATCAGCGGCGCCCCTCCTCGCGCGCGCATGAATGCGCGCGGCTTGCGCGCTGGTCGCGAAAGAAACACGAGACAGGGGCGCGCTTCATCGCATGAGCATGCTGGCCGCGCTTGACGCGATGACGCATGTCGATGGCCGACGTCGCGCGGCTGGTGGAGACGATGCGTGCAAAATCGTTGCGCGACGCTAGTGCTGGAAGCGCGCTGCCATGCGTCGCCTCGCGCGAGTTGTCGCGCACGCTTGCGCCGCTCCACTCGACTGCTGCACGCCATGTTGCAATGATGGCCGGCCAATACATGCTGCTGGCTGGGCGCTGATGGGCGACGCTCGATGCGCGCTGGACGCGCGATGGGCGCGCAGCGTCGTGCGCCGCCGCGCGAAAATTTTGGTTGTGGCGGCCGCCGGCCGGCCGCCGCTCCGGCGAGTCTTTGGCGATGTCGTGACGGCTGGTCTGAATTCTTCTAGGGTTTTGGTTCGGGCCTGTCCCGGGCAGCCCGTGAAGTTTTCGGGTCGGTATGCGATATCGGGCCCGGTTTTGATCGATTTTGAATTTTAAGTTTTTGGGCCTAGAATTGTTTTAAGCCCAATATTGATACAATTAAAATTAGTAAAATATGATTTTAATTATGAAATATGATTTTGTAATAAAATATGATTTTGTTGATTAAAATTTGTTTTATCGGCAAAATGCGATTTTATTATAAAATACGATTTCGTAATTAGAATATGATTTTACTATAAATAATTAGATTATTTAATTATGCATGTTAATTAGATTAATTGCATGATTGGGGTGATCGAGAGCCGTGCCCAATGTGTTAGGTGTATGCAATAGGTTTTATATGATTTCGGTTTTTAATATATTTTGATTATCATATAAAGTGGGCCTGTTTGTGGCCCGTTCTCACCCCTTGATAAATGTATCCCTTATTTGTCATAGTTAATTTAAATGTAAATTACTAGATTTAGTGGGAGGACATCCGAAGACGGTGGACAATGACGATCAAGATTTTGAAGACCGAAGATCTGTAAAACCGGAAAGCTTTGTAATAGGATTGCATTGCATATTGCATTACCCCTAGGATTGGACCCAGGTCCGTGGCTGGCAACCTGGCCCGTTCTCACCCCTTGATAAATGTATCCCTTATTTGTCATAGTTAATTTAAATGTAAATTACTAGATTTAGTGGGAGGACATCCGAAGACGGTGGACAATGACGATCAAGATTTTGAAGACCGAAGATCTGTAAAACCGGAAAGCTTTGTAATAGGATTGCATTGCATATTGCATTACCCCTAGGATTGGACCCAGGTCCGTGGCTGGCAACCACG
>KV006347.1:55322-68943 GCA_001598015.1 Dorcoceras hygrometricum
TGAAGCAGACAGTGGGAGATAAGCTGGATACGAGATCCATCTTATGCTACTTCATTGGGTATCCATAGAATTCCATTGGATACTATTTCTACTATCCCAGCGAGACAAAAGTGTTTGTCTCTAGGAATGCCACCTTTATGGAAAGGGAATTTCTACTTGATAGAAAGGGCAAAATAGTAGAACTCGAAGAGGTTCGAGAACCAATTGAAGTACCAAGTGAATCTCCCGCACCTACTGAGCCAATACCAGAAATGGTCGCACCTAGGAGGTCCGAAAGGATTCCTAGGGCTCCTGAGAGATATGGTTTTCTCCTTGAAGATGATCAAGGTGATCAAGTTGTTGGATCTGATCCAAGAACTTTCAAGGAGGCAATTTCCGATGCCGATTCTAATTTGTGGCTTGAAGCAATTATGTCTGAGTTTGACTCAATGCATGCTAACCAAGTTTGGACTCTTGTTAACCCTCCCGAAGGAATCGTTCCTATTTGGTGCAAGTGGGTGTACAAGAGGAAACTTGGGCCTGATGGTAAGGTAATGACCTACAAGGCACGACTGGTCGCGAAAGGTTACACTCAAAGGCAAGGTGTTGACTATGATGAAACTTTCTCGCCAGTCGCAATGTTCAAGTCAATTAGAATATTGTTAGCCATAGCCGCATGGTACGACTATGAGATATGGCAAAAGGATGTGAAAACTGCGTTCCTTAATGGAAACATTAAGGAAGAGATCTATATGATGCAGCCTGAGGGTTTCACATCTGTTGGAAGCGAGCATAAGGTATGCAAGATTCAGAGATCGATCTACGGTCTCAAACAAGCATCGCGGAGTTGGAACCTGAGATTCGATGAAACAATCAAGGAATTTGGTTTCATCAAGAATCCCGAGGAGACGTGTGTCTATAAAAAGGTAGTTAAAAGTGCTGTGACGTTCCTAGTACTTTATGTTGATGACATTCTACTCATTGGGAATGATGTAGGAATGTTGCAGTCAACTAAAGTATGGTTGTCTAGCAGATTCTCGATGAATGACATGGGTGAAGCATCCTATATTCTTGGAATACAGATCTATCGGGATAGATCTAAGCGGATGCTCGGACTCACCCAAGCTGCCTACATCGATACCATACTTAAGAGGTTCTCTATGGAAGAGTCCAAGAGAGGACACCTACCTATGTGCCACGGGGTCACTCTATCTAAGTCTATGTGTCCAAAGACTGATGAGGAGATAGAGAGTATGACACGTGTACCATATGCCTCGGCTATAGGTAGTATTATGTATGGCATGATCTCGACTAGACCGGACGTCGCATATGCTCTGAGTGTCACGAGCCGCTACCAGGCCAACCCCGGCCAATTGCATTGGAAGGCCGTGAAGGATATTCTTAAGTACTTATGAAGGACTAAGAATATGTTCATGGTCTATGGGGGTGTGAACTGAAACTGGAAGGCTACACAGATTCTAGTTTCCAGTGTGACGTGGATGATTCGAAATCAACCTCTGGATTTGATTCATGCTTGTCATGTATACACAGTTGATTCTTATCCATGATCAGATCTCGTAATACCCCTGCTGATACATAAAACAGATCCTAAGGTTGTGACGTGTTAAGTATTTGGCGCTAGTTATCTCTTTTACTTTTTCACCCTTGCGGTTAAAATTTCAAATCATTTTAGAATCCTTTTCAAATTCTTTTCACAATATTGTCAAAATCCTTTCAAATTATAATCACGCCAACGGATGATTGACACGTGTTGTCATCATACGAAACGTCACATCCACAACCGTTTCACATTCCTGTTTTACATTACATCGTTTCTATTCTCAGTTATCTCACTTTGTGCAAATTACTTTCAAGCTCTCGTGCTTTTTCTGCTCTCTTGTGTTCCCTGTTTGCAGATTATTTTCCTCTCAGGCGTTCTTTTGTTCGTCATACTATCAGAAATGGCTTCCGTATTCATCACAAACGCTCTGCAAGTGAACTTTGAATCTGTGTTGGGTATCTCCGACAACGATGGAATGGTAAATATGTTCAAAGCCCTTGAATCTACTGGGCTACGAGGGTTTCTGGGATGTCCGTCAGTGTTGTATGAGCAGGAATTGGCGCAGTTCTTTGACACAGATATTTTCCAAGATGGTGATATTACTTGTGCTGTTTCGGGGAAGTATGTAGCAATTTCTGAAAGCAGGTTTGCAGGTGTTTTCAATTTGCCCACTGATGGTCTCACCGATTTATCCGAAGTGCCGAATCATTTGGTGATGCAGGCAAGGACTGTGTTTGCTAGGTTTGGTAAGCCTGTTACGTATTCGTGTAAGAAGAGACTACTGAAGTATGAGTTCAGGTTGTTGAATGACATTCTGGCCTAGTCAATTACTGTAAAGGCAGTATCCTTCGACGCCGTCACCCATGAGCGATTTTTGATGATGAAGGCTATTCAATTTGGGGTCAAGATTAACTGGAGCAAGATTCTCTTTGAGGTTTTGAAAGAGATGGCTGACAGAACCATTAAAAGAGCCAAGGGTTTTGCGGCTCAAATTTGTGTTCTTCTGAAGGGCGATCCTGCTGTTACTTTGGGAGAGGCGAAGACCTTACCTCCCCTGAAAATTCTTTCTGAGAAGACTGTAAACACTTACGTTGTGGATAAGTCCGAGGTCTTGGTTGTACTGATTAGTCCTCACGACTCGAAACGTCATTGAGACTCTACATGATAGGCGTCTCACTTTGACCCGTTTGCCGACTCACTTGGGGTCATAAGGCATCGGGATTGGGTGAGACCCCGATGCATGTAGGAGTCGATGCATCGTTGTCGAGGATTCACCGCTCGCAGACATGCGTGGATATCCTATGCTATCTGAGGAGATAATAGTGTATAAATCTCTGGCCAGAGTACTAGAAGTGTTTTAGGTAAATGTGTTTACCTATTTACACTCGCGATGTCACTATTCGATCTCCAAGATGTATGCATAGCTATCGGATCTATAGCGACTCTCGATTTACCAATGGTCGTTGATCTGATCGGGATATATGGATTGAAAGGACCGTACCGTATGCTAACCACGACCAACTGGTTCTTGCAGGCACTATCAGTGATACCTAGGGGATCATGGGGCGATGTTGCTAGACGCTTTACCATGATCCGTTGGGCAGGTCCGGAATTGTGATTCCGGAGCCACAATGGTTGTGGGCCCACGGCTAGCTGTATCCCTGAACCATTGAGGGTCACACAAGTACTAGATTCGAGATTCCCGCACGGATACTCAGCTCAATGTGTTGATCACGAGAAGAGGATTTCGAGAAGTGCGACTTCCTAAAAGTCAACAGGGGTCAAACCGGGGTTTCCCGCTGTTGAGGGGCAAAACGGTCATTTTGCACTGGGGTTCTGAAAAATGATTTTTCAGATCATAACATTCAGTTTTGGAAACTGAGTCGATCGGTCTGATCTGATCGGCGATCGGAGTTACGATGAAGTCGTAGCGATGGATATCGTCATTGGACCCGGGCCAGTTGGGCCGGTCCAAGTCCATCATTAAGTCTATTTAATTAGACTTAATAACTTCATTGTACATATGACTTGACACAACTCCCAAAACCCTATACCTAGTGCTAGCCGCCCCTCCTCTCTCCCACAAGCCGCCGCCGCCGCCCGTCGTCGCCGGAAATTCGTTTCCGGCCAATTCAACGAGGAGAATCCGTTCGTGCTGATCTCGTCAGTCCTTTTAGTGCAGGCTGATGAAGGAGTATCGTTTCTGGTCATGGACCGGATTGGCGATTTCTACCGCAATCTACCGAGAAGAGCCGACGTTATTGTAACTACGGTTGGAGCCAGACACAAGTGCCAGCAAGGTAGTGGTTTTGAACCCCCTATGTATGTCGATAACTGTTATTGATTTTTCGTATTGATCGTCTCCCGGCTGTTTATTCTATGTTCTTCCGCTGCCTCGCCGGGGGGCGGATCCGGATCCCCAAACAGGAACGACGTGGAATTTCAGATCTGGTAAAATTTCAGACTTAGGAGGTCTCAGCTTTAGGGGGAACGAGAGATCTGAATTAATAAGTGTTGAGTCAGCTGAATATGTGAGGTCTGGATACACTCAGATGTCATGTATACACAGTTGATTCTTATCCATGATCAGATCTCGTAATACCCCTGCTGATACATAAAACAGATCCTAAGGTTGTGACGTGTTAAGTATTTGGCGCTAGTTATCTCTTTTACTTTTTCACCCTTGCGGTTAAAATTTCAAATCATTTTAGAATCCTTTTCAAATTCTTTTCACAATATTGTCAAAATCCTTTCAAATTATAATCACGCCAACGGATGATTGACACGTGTTGTCATCATACGAAACGTCACATCCACAACCGTTTCACATTCCTGTTTTACATTACATCGTTTCTATTCTCAGTTATCTCACTTTGTGCAAATTACTTTCAAGCTCTCGTGCTTTTTCTGCTCTCTTGTGTTCCCTGTTTGCAGATTATTTTCCTCTCAGGCGTTCTTTTGTTCGTCATACTATCAGAAATGGCTTCCGTATTCATCACAAACGCTCTGCAAGTGAACTTTGAATCTGTGTTGGGTATCTCCGACAACGATGGAATGGTAAATATGTTCAAAGCCCTTGAATCTACTGGGCTACGAGGGTTTCTGGGATGTCCGTCAGTGTTGTATGAGCAGGAATTGGCGCAGTTCTTTGACACAGATATTTTCCAAGATGGTGATATTACTTGTGCTGTTTCGGGGAAGTATGTAGCAATTTCTGAAAGCAGGTTTGCAGGTGTTTTCAATTTGCCCACTGATGGTCTCACCGATTTATCCGAAGTGCCGAATCATTTGGTGATGCAGGCAAGGACTGTGTTTGCTAGGTTTGGTAAGCCTGTTACGTATTCGTGTAAGAAGAGACTACTGAAGTATGAGTTCAGGTTGTTGAATGACATTCTGGCCTAGTCAATTACTGTAAAGGCAGTATCCTTCGACGCCGTCACCCATGAGCGATTTTTGATGATGAAGGCTATTCAATTTGGGGTCAAGATTAACTGGAGCAAGATTCTCTTTGAGGTTTTGAAAGAGATGGCTGACAGAACCATTAAAAGAGCCAAGGGTTTTGCGGCTCAAATTTGTGTTCTTCTGAAGGGCGATCCTGCTGTTACTTTGGGAGAGGCGAAGACCTTACCTCCCCTGAAAATTCTTTCTGAGAAGACTGTAAACACTTACGTTGCCACAAATAAAACAATGATGCTCTTGGAGAAACTGATGAGCCTAAAGTGGCCAAAGTCGCAATTGTTAAGCGGAAGTCTGTATCCAAAAATAAATCTGCCCCGACTGTTAAAAAGGGTGCTGATGAGGAGCCAGTGGAAGTAGTTGAGAAAGCTGTATCGAAGAAGCGATCAGCTTCTACTGGAGTTGAGCCTGCTGTTACAAAGAAGAAGAGAACAACGAAGAAGAAAGCAGCTCTCTCGAAAGAGAATCTGGAGCTCGTGTCAGTAGCAACAGAGTCCATACCACTCCAAATGGTTGAACCAATTTCAGTTGTGAACCCTCCTACTCAACGGGGTTCTGATGATGACAATGTTGAGAAGGAACCAACTGTGGAAGAAATCATTGAAAAAGAACAAGAGGCATCTACTGCTGATGATGTTGATTAGATTATTGCTCGGATTATTACAGAGACTGCTGAGATGGAAACAGAGGATATGTTTGTGGAAACTGATGCTGGGATATCAGATGTGACTGCAGAGGCTACTGGAACAGATGTCGTGATGGGGAAAGCAGATTTTGTGGAACCAGAGGTTGCTGAGGGAATAGCAACAGGAACAGATTTGGCAGAACCAGTGGAACCAAGGTCTGATGATATAACAGTTGAGGTCGCTGAGTGCTCGACTGCTGTAACTGATGAGGAAGACTTGGAACCCTTTAGCAAGGTTCTGGAGACATTTGTGTCACCAATTTTTGACGATGAATCTCTGTCCATTGAAGAGCATCTGACTCAAATTCCTGAAGGTATGATGCTACCTTCACTCACTTCAACAGAGCCCACTAAAATCAAGTTCTGTGGTGAAATTGAGATTAGAGGTGTTGAAGATGGTGATTGGTACATGGAAAATCTTCCCAAGATTGCTGCAACTGATAAAGGAAAGAAATCTCTAGAGGATCCAGATACCGTGCAGGGGCACCAGGCCCGTGAACAGTTTCAATTGATTTGTGGAGACATTGATTTTCTCATTTTGCTGCGAGAAAAAGTCATCACGGAGATGACTTCATTATTTCATTCTTTTAGTCTGAGGAATTTGAAGACTATGCAATCAGTTGAGGACATTCTTTCCAAAGAAGAGAAGATGTTATCTTGGGCAGAAACGGATTCTTTGGAGACAGCCATTCAACGGCGATTGCTCATCATTGCTAAGTACAGAGAGGTGTTATTGCGCAAATTTTTGGAAGCACGGCGCACTAATATTGTATCCGGTCTACCTACTACTGCTATTGATCAGCGAACTCTGGACCTTCTTTTGGCAGCTCACCAACAGGCAGTTAGAAACCTGTTAAGGCAAATGAGAGCTCATGGGCTGAAGTGGACAAGTCCAGTCAGTTCAATGTTGTTTGAAGAACCAAATCTTGAACGAGGTTTCATTATTCCACGAACCCACAAGACAATTTTCTCTACTTGCCGGATCAGAAATCTACGGAAAATTGAAGGGTCATGGGTAGTTGAGGAAGGCTATGATCGTATGGTTTGTAAGTGCACCAAGTGTGTTTCTTCCGATTGGCCGTCACTTCCTGCTCGTATTTCTGTTAGAGATCTCTCCCCTCTTTGTTTATTCTTTAGGCCAGTACAGGGTATGGACTCACAGCGGCCTCTTGTTAAGACTTGGGGTTGGTTCAAGGTTTGCACAGATATCATTCGTTATTCTATTTTTGGTTGTCTGCGACCAGTTGGCAGTTTGTCTTGCATCAACTTAGAAAATTTCTGGCATAGTTTGGGGTTAGTTGACCCAAATATAATGCCATCAACATAAATTTTCACTAACATGACATGATCAGATTTCACAAATTTTAAAAAGAATCTTATCAACTGTACCTATAGTGAAATCATGCTCGATAAGGAATTTAGACAGTGTATCATACCAAGCTCTGGGTGCTTGCTTCAACCCATATAGAGATTTATCCAATTTGTAAACGTGATTTGGATATGTATGACCACGAATACAGGAGGTTGTGCAACATACACTTCCTCTGTTAAGATGCCATTAAGAAATGCACTCTTAACATCCATTTGAAAAACCTTAAAATCTTTATGCAGCATAAGCAAGAAACATGCGGATGGCTTCTAATCGGGCTACAGGAGCAAAAGTTTCATCAAAGTCTATTCCTTCCATTTTCCTAAAGCCCTGAGCAACTAGTCTAGCTTTGTTTCTTGTTACTACTCCATCTTCATTCAGTTTGTTCCTAAAGGCCCATCTAGTTCCTATCACTGAATGATTAGAAGGTCTAGGTACAAGTTGTAAGCCCTGAGCAACTAGTCTAGCTTTGTTTCTTGTTACTACTCCATCTTCATTCAGTTTGTTCCTAAAGGCCCATCTAGTTCCTATCACTGAATGATTAGAAGGTCTAGGTACAAGTTGCCAAACATTATTTTGCTTAAACTGATTTAGTTCTTCTTGCATTGAATCTACCCAGCTTGGGTCTGCTAAGGCTTCATCTATCTGTTTTGGTTCTATATGTGAGATGAATGCTGAATCAAAATGATCATGCAATAGCTGGCTTCGTGTGCGAACAGGGGATTGAATGTTACCTATGACCTGCTCAGGTGGATGATTTCTATTCCACCGAAGATCAGATCCGATTGGATTTACTTCCTGTTCAGCTTCGTTGTTTGGCTGGATGATCGCATCTGGGTTGTCTAACACCAATTGATAAGATCCTTGTCCCAGATTTGATCCAGATACCAGTTGAGATGTGCTCGAATTTTGTGCATCAGATGTCACTTAGGTATTATGGGATCTGTTTGTGCAACATCTTGAGCATTGGTTGCTTCATTTCCAGTAGCTGGCATGCTTGAAGAGATCTGATCCTGCGTTGGGTCAACGTTAGTCAAATCAGCAACCACTGGGTTACCTGTCAGATCTATTTGAGCGTTGTTGTGCTGTGTGTCCAGCTCTTGTTGTAACTCTGCTGAGTATCTTTGTTGTGGCACGTCATCATCTGAGTCATCAAGACTGGATGATTCTAATCGTGTGCAAATATCGTTGAGGCTCGCAGCTGAGTTGGATCTAAAGCTTGTCTCATAAAAAACACATGTGCTGATTCTTCAACGGTCAGAATTCGATTGTTGAAAACTCGATAGGCTTTGCTCACTGCTGAATAACCTAGGAAGATACCTGCATCAGATTTTGCATCAAAAGCTGTTAGGTGCTTCTTACCATTATTATGAATGAAGCATCTGCACCCAAACACCCTAAAATAAGAAATATCAGGTTTCTTGCCACTCCAGATCTCATAAGGGGTTTTATCATGCAACTTATTTATCATTGATCTGTTCTGAATGTAGCAAGCTGTATTAACTGCTTCTGCCCAAATTTTTTGAGAAATCCCGGAGTAAGCAATCATAGATCTAGCAGCTTCTTTTAAAGTACGATTTCTCCTCTCAACCAGCCCGTTCTGTTGAGGAGTTCTAGCTGCAGAAAGCTCATGCTTTATCCCTATGTCATATAAGAAGATAATTTTTGATTTAAAAACTCGGTACCACGATCACTTCTTATCCTGGTGACTGTACAAGATCTGTCATTTTGTAAACGTTTTAAAAGTCGAATCAGTTGGTCAGCGGTATTAGATTTTGATTTTAAAAACAGCACCCAAGTGAATTTTGTAAAATCATCAACAACAACTAGGGTGTAGTTCGTCCCCTTAAGCTCGTTACGGGAATAGGACCAAAGAGATCCATATGTAAAAGCTCTAAGTTTCGGGAAGAACGTTACCGCCTTTCTTTTTAAAAGTAGAACGGATTTTTTTAGCAAGCTGACATGCGGCACAGATCTTGTCCCTAGAAAAATTGATTTTAGGCATACCAGAAACCAGTTCATGCTGACTCAATTTGGCAAGCGTTTTAAAGTTTAGATGATTCATTTGCTGATGCCATAGCCAACTCTTGGAGGAGTCAGCTGCAAGGCAGATCTGTTCAGATCCCATTGGTTCTGACCAATTGATAATGTAGGTATTCCCCGATATTTTACCTACCAATACAGTCAGACCTTCTGGACTCTGAACTGTGCAAGTGTGCTTTTGAAAGCTAACTATGTAACCCTTGTCACACAGTTGACTTATACTAATTAGATTATAGCACAGGTTCTCAACAACTAAAATATCAGATATTTAAATGTTACCGTGGGTAAGCTTACCCTTACCCACAGTGTTACCATGTGAGTTATCACCAAAAATGATTTTCGCTCCTTTGTGAGGTGTCACATCTGATAATAGCTTTGGGTTTCCAGTCATGTGTCGTGCACACCCACTATCCAGGTACCATATGATTGACTCATCTCCAGCCTTGTACCTGTTGCCCTGCAATCATGAAAACAGATTTTGGTACCCAATTTTACTTGGGTCCAGATCGGATTACCCCTTTCGGGACCCATACTTGAATTACCTTAACAGTTTTCCCAGTATGAAAGTCCATAAGGTTGTGTGCAGGAATATGGTGAGATCTTTTGAGCTTTGGTTTGGTATTTTGACCATTCAGATCTCTTCGGGGCTGAACCTTTCTCCATTCAGATTTGACCTTCTTAGAACCACGTCTCTGTTGGTTCTGAACAAACGACTTGGATCCAGCTTTCGCCTTTTCCTTGTCAAGTATGTTCTTTAGCCAACTAGACTTAGTGTGGGGACCTCGAGTACTTCTTTAATCTTATGGGGCGATTAATAAGCTAACCTAGTTAACTAATGGAAATTTTTGTTTGTTAAATCTATTTCTTCCATTTTTCTCGCTGAAATCTGAACATGCTTCCATTAATTTAAAGGAACTCGAACATAAATAAAACCTGAGTCTAACGCATGTTATGTAGACGTCAAACTCAAAAGTTACTACAATACAACTTGATTTAAATATACATAGGACATCAGTGTAGCAACTACAACATTTTTGAGTTCAAAGTCTGACTGCTCTACTTCTTAACCACACCCCCCTTCTATGGTTCAATCCTCGAGCTATACTTGTTGACTCCGACCATCTCCTGCCCCACCTATTGCCATGCACACATACAAAACAAGGCAACAGCCGGAAAACTCCGGTGAGAAAACAATCTCAGTATAATCGACATATACATGGAATAACGTAAATCAGTTTATATCAAAACTACCATATCAAATCGAAACGAAATGAGTATATCTCATATCTCAAAATAAGAACTGATTCATCTCGAATCGATGCCATCAAGATTCGTATCCGATCTTGACATGGATATCCATCTAACGAAATCAACTCAGACTTCGAAAATAAGATCATATCAGACATTGGCATTAGAATCAATTCATTTTCTATTTCATATAATCTCATATCGAAGTAAAATATCCACTACCTGTGATGGATCAACAAATATAAATTTAAGTTCTATACCAAGAACAGTAATCAGCGAGTATGTGATTTTTCGGGATAACTCAAGAAATATCATTCTCGAGTATTCAAATTCCCTGACTCTCCATGTCAAACTATACCTTCGTTTAGCTCGGTTTTGGACTGCTTCAAATCTGAAACATAACACCAAAACATTCATATCAGACTTCATTCTGTAATGTAATAACAAGAACTTATATCAATCTCGGTCCAATCATTCGATATCCATCACCATTCAAATATGAAAATGAGTATAATATAATCAAAATCAGAATCCAAACTCAATCCAATACACGGCTCAATCATTTGCCCCAAAACTCATCAATTCTCGAACCGGCGGCGTAACCGCTAAAAATAGGTAACCCGAACTTTAAATATATCAAGATATCAATCAACTACAATCCATATCACAACCATATCATCACTACAACAGCATAAAGAATTCGAAATCAGCAATACTAGCAAGCTTCCTTTTCAAAGATAGCTCAAAAATCATAACTAATTCAAACGCCGAACTTTCCTCGATCCGTCTTGGATATACAATCGTTGTCCACTCAAGAACATATATATACCATCATAATCTGATTCCATAAGCATCTCAAAATCAAATCATAGTAGAACATAATAAAACTTACATCAGAACAAAGCCTTCGACGCGAGGATCGCAAATATACGATCGCTTCTAGATTCTGACGGTCGGATGATGAAATTCGAAGCTTGTAAAATAACAAAAATGGGGTGAAATTATGCTGAATCTACTGCCTTATTTCGTGCAACTAGAGGTGAAGAGGTGAGTATTAGATATATATAAGACAAATTGCAGTTTAGTCCCTGAAAACTTCCGTAATTGCAATTCAGTCCTCGGCCCTCAATTTAACTCAATTTCAATCCAAAATAATTCAAAAACATTAGACTTTAATTCCAAACTCTAAATATTCTTAAATTTTATATTATCAGATTAAACTTAAATAATCTCGGATTATTAAATCAAATAATCCCGGGCCTTACACTTAGAGTTCTCGGGTCTGACATAGACAATACCAGCTTCCCTTTCTGATTCAGTTGCCCCGAGATCTGGTCATCATACCTTACCAACTCGCATGTATCATGTATCACACTGGCTTTGACAAAATTCATCTTTTTGAACTTGTCATATACTAGATTTGACTGAGTACAGGTCTCTCCAGAACTGCTTTCTCCAACATTGAAACCTAAGCCAGATTTATCATTTAATGGCTTTTGAGTTTCATGCAGCTTGCTTAGAGAAACAGAAGACTGGGTCCATGAGCTCATCACCAGATTTAACCTCTCGTTTTCAGATTCGAGCTCACAGGATCTTAATCTCAAAAATTCATTCTTAGTCTTCAGCTTACTCAACTCGATTTGTAAACTGTCAGTTTCACCAAGTTGAACAGTGCTTGGTTCTACTGAACTATTTTTCAAATCCATGTTTTCAGCTTTGACTTCCTCGAATGTTTGAGAAAGCTTCTTGTACTCATGGACCATTTCATTGAGTGCGTTGATTAGGTCCTCTCGTGTGAATTCAATGTTTGAGAAATCAAATACCTCGTCATCAAATAGCCATCAGGCAGTGAACTTCCTCCTGTTCACTGTCTCTTGATGAAGAGCTACTGGTTGAAGAATCGGAATCTGTGTCTGCTGTTGGGGATCCGGATCCGCCCCCCGGCTAGGCAGCGGAAGAACAAATAGAAAACGCCGGGAGGCGATCAATACGAAGAATACAAAAACAAACTACGACATTCATAGGGTGTCTTTGCGTGTTACCTCGCTGGCACTTGTGCCTGGCTCCAACCGTGATTACAATAATCCGGCTCTTCTCGGTAGATTGCGGTAGTTTATGCCAATCCGGTCCACGACCAGATTTGATCTCCCTCCAATCAGCCTGCACTAGAAGACTGAAGGATTTTGTCTCCAACGGATTCTCCTCGAAAAACTAGGCCGGAACAATTTTCGGCGAAGTGGGCGGCGGCGGCGGCGACGGGCGGCGGCGGCTCTTTGAGAGAGAGGAGGGGCGGCGCTCAATAAGCTTAGGGTTAGGGTTTTCTTATGTGTGTTGTGAAGTCTAGGGTTAATTCTAATTAAATAGAATTAAAGATGGGTTTGGATCCGGCCCAACGGCCCCGGGTCCAACGGGTGAACATTCCGTTCATCCCCATCACCGAGACTTCATCGTAACTCCGATCGCCGATCAGATCGGACGGATCGACTCAGTTTCCGAAACTGAATAATATGATCTGAAAAACCATTTTTCAGAACCCCAGTGCAAAATGACCGTTTTGCCCCTCAACATCGGCAAATCACGATTTGACCTCTGTTGACCTTTTAGGAAGTCGCACTCCCAAAATCCTCTTCGTATGCTCGACACATTGAGTTGAGTATCTGTGCGGGAATCTCGAATCCAGTACTTGTGTGACCCTCAATGGTTCAGGGATACAGCTAGCCGTGGGCCCACAACCATTGTGGCTCCGGAATCACAATTCCGGACCTGCCCAACGGATCATGGTAAAAGCGTCTAGCAACATCGCCCCATGATCCCCTAGGTATCAATGATAGTGCCTGCAAGAACCAGTTGGTCGTGGTTAGCGTACAGTACGGTCCTTTCAAGGTTCAGGGATACAGCTAGCCGTGGGCCCACAACCATTGTGGCCTCGGAATCACAATTCCGGACCTGCCCAACGGATCATGGTAAAAGCGTCTAGCAACATCGCCCCATGATCCCCTAGGTATCAATGATAGTGCCTGCAAGAACCAGTTGGTCGTGGTTAGCGTACTACTCTGGCCTTTATACACTATTATCCCCTCAGATAGCATAGGATATCCACGCATATCTGCGAGCGGTGAATCCTCGACAACGATGCATCGCATCGTACATGCATCGGGGTCTCACCCAATCCCGACGCCTGGTGACCCCAAGTGAGTCGGCAAACGGGTCAAAGTGAGACGCCTATCATGCAGAGTCTCAATGACGTTTCGAGTCGTGAGGACTAATCAGTACAACCAAG
>KV006347.1:93872-139645 GCA_001598015.1 Dorcoceras hygrometricum
GAGGGTAGTTCGATAGATCACCATGTCACTATCTATCTGCATGCTCAGAACATCACAATGTTCCCTACCAATGAAACATTGTACTTCGCATCGCAGATACTAGTCTCTAACTCGGGCGGCCTTATCCTCATTTTGACGGCCCAATCGACTAGGAACATGTTTAGAGTACACAGCGACTATTAGATGTGTTTCATGATAGCCGTCATACCCACTATCACATCTAACATACGCTTTAGTGTATTCTAGGTCTTTACTCAACGCAATTGTAAATCATTACACACATAATGAAAGTAAATAATGCCATATAAGAAAATGCGAATATCATATATAAAGATCGTTTGTACAAGAGTCTATAAAACCCACACGCCACAAGTTGGCTAGTTGGGCATCTACTCTAACATCTACCCAGTTTTTGTTGCTTTATTCTGCAACAAGCACTTTTATATCATTCTTTCTGTTGGGTCTTTTGTCAGATCTTGTCCTCATCCTTCTTTATTTTGATCTTTCCTTTGATCCATCATCCTTCTTCTCATTCCTTTTGGGTCTGTTCTCCTTCTTTGGCCTGTTACAATCAGCAGCAAAGTGACCTGGACGACCACAGTTGAAACAGTTCATATCAGTAGATAATTTTTCAGATTTGTTAACATTATTATAAGAAAATAAGGGTTATAGGATCTTATCAGGAATTTCCCAAACTTCTTGACGAAGAGGGACATTGCATCATTGCTGAGTTGTTCGGCAGATTTGCTCGATGAGCACTGTTCAGAAGTTGTTGCTGCCAAAGCTTTAGTTGGTTGAGATGTCGACGGTCCTACCTCAGATCTTGTTTCTAACTCAAACTCATATGCCTTCAGGTTCGCAAATAGATCATGAAGCTCCAATTTGTTTAGGTACTTAGACTCCCGCATAGCCATCGTCTTTACATCCCACTCCCTGGGCAGCGCTCGCATCACTTTAAGTTCTAGCTCTCGATTGTTGTATTCCTTGCCCAAACTTGTAAGCTCTATCACAAAAGCACTGAAACGCTCATCGAACTCAGCCATGGTCTCTCTCTCTCGCATCTTTATTGACTCATACTTCTGCTGGGCCACAGTAAGTTTGTTCTCCTTGGTTTCATCGTTGCCCTCACATATTTGAATCAGCTTCTCCCAAATTTCCTTCGCTGTGGCACAGGTTTTGATCTTGCTGAACATGTTTTTATCCAGCGTCTTGTAAAGAATATCATTATCCACATTGTCCAGATTTGCCTTTTTCTTATCCTCAGTTGTGTATTCATGTCGATTCTTTTCAACCCACTGAGGTGCTCCTTCAGTTATAGATATTGCAGCGTTGGCTTTCAAGATCTTCATGGGACCATTCGTGATTACATACCACATGTCATCATCTTGCACGGCCAAGTGCGCTTGCATCCTGATCTTCCAATCATCAAAGTCCTCCTTCGTAAACATGGGAATCTTGTTATGTGAGGTAGACATATTGAAATATATATAACGTAAATAACAGACTGTTCAATAACTGAGATGCACAGGCTCTGATACCAATTGATAGGATCAAAGGATCGAAAACAGCTTTAAGATTTCAGAAGGGGGGGGGGTGGTTGGATGAACTCTTAGTATTTTAAATTTTCGAAACCTTTAAAAGTAGTTTTACAAGCGCCTTGCTTAACTCAGATCTGAGTTACCAGATCTGAGGTATCTCAGTTCGAAATCTGATTTCTTGACTAACAATAAATGTGCGGAAAGAAGTCGATCAACCAGTGAACAATAAAAATATAAATGCGATACTGTAAAGTAAAAGTGCAAGGTTTAGAGTTTGTTTATGGAAGTTCGGATATCAAATCCTACGTCTCCCCTTCTTCCTTTTCAGGAAGGTTCCACTAGAAGAATTTGATGCACATAGTTTCTGTCTACACCCAGTCACCGAGCCTCGCTCAAGATGAACTCCTAGCAACTTCAACTATAAGCAGATACGACTGTTGAATACAATCAATGTGACTTTCAAGACTGGTTCACACAGCAAGTCTTTTACAGACTAAAAGATAACTATTATAATGAAATACAATGCTATTGAGTACTGTAGATCTTCTGGCTCTTTTATCAACAAGAACTGTTTACAAATGTAAACCAGAAGATAACTCGAAGGTTGAAACTATGAAGGCTAAACTTGAATGTTCTTCGAGTTGTAATACTGGACTTAGAATGTTCTTGCAATGAAATGTTCCAGTAAGTATATGAGAACTTTTTGATGACAAAGAGTTAGCGTTGTAAAACACTGATAGCGTAGAGGAGCAAAAGTCGTAGAGAGCTTCTTCATTTGAATTCTTCAGCCTTTTATACTCTTTGTCTTCAACGGTCATTAAATGTAGTCAGTAGAGATAATCTCTTTTGCATATCTTCATCGTATCATAACATTTAATGCTCCATTAATGCCATACAAGAGGTAAACTGCGCTCGTCAGGGCTAAATTGACTTATATTACAAAGCGGATAATCATCGTATCAAGCATTCTGCGCACTGTGCAATTTTACCCAAAATAGCTCTGATCTTGTCTCCTTAATTCCAGCCTTTATACGATATAAACTTTGACCGTTGATTCTCTCTAAATAATTTTTGATAACTTCTGAAGATGTTCGAAGCTCACTTCTGTTTCAATAGAGAAAATTGAAACTTGCTCTCTTTATCATATCTGAGATATCGTCGTTACTCTGCCATGTCTCAATGCTTAGAGAATCTGCAAGGGTACTGTACTCAAATCTGAATTGTCCTCGAATCTGATATTCACTGAGCATTCTGTAACCACTGTTGAGATACTGAGATCTGAAGTAACTTGAGTGGGATATGTTTATATTTGATACTCTCAAATCTGAATAATACCACTTGAGTCAATATAACGGAATCTGTTACTGATATGTCTGAATACTTAACTCTGCAATATATCTCTTACTGTAGCTTCTGAATCAAGTCTGAAAGACCTGAAGTCTGCATAACTGACCCGATATCTGAATTATCTGACCCAAATACTCAATTGATCCAAATAACCAAATCTGATTCGAAAGCATCAACCCGATAACAGAATTCTGAATTTCTGAATACTTTGCTCTAAAACAGATCTCTTACTGTAGCTTCTAAAACAAAACTGAATGTCCTCAAATCTGAACAACTGTCCCGAAAAGTCAACTCAGATGTCAACGCTTGACTCAGAACTCTCGAATCTTAGAAACTGCAACTTAATAGCATGACGTCACGAGATATGAAGAGTTCCCTACACTTGTTTTCTGTGAATACTAAAGATCAGTTCTCAGTCTTATTTTGTTTTCACCAAAACTTATAAATTTTATCTTAACAATTTTTCCTCTTCTGAGCTGTTCCAAGTGCGTGATATGTTTTCCCCTAGGAGCTGCTCTAAGCTCGCAATGTGATTGGATTGCCCTAAGCTAAGTTGACTTTGTTTGACCTTCTTAATTTAGCCTGATTGTTCTAAGTGGTGTTGACTTTCTCTAATCTGAGTTGACCAACAAGTCGTGATATGTTTTGTATTCAGAGCTTCGTGCTCTACGTCTGGAAGATCTGCGAATCCCTACTACTTATATTAAAACTTTCCAAGCTGATCAAATTCGTTATCTGTTTTCTATTCAGAGGTGATCTAAGTCATGATCTATTTTATATTCAGAGCTGATCTAAGCTCGTGATCTGATTTTCCATTCTGAGCTGATTCCAGAATTTCTTCAGCTGTATTCAGTCGTACTCCCAGTAGCATTTTCCAATAAAAGTGGAGTCTTTAACGAAATGCACCGCTTGTGTACGCGAGCTGCTAGTTTGAGAAAGAAAGTTAATTTCAAAGTTTTATGACATGTGGCAAAGATAAACAGACGGTCAGCTTACGAAAGTGTGGATGTCAGTCGACGGCCGGGGTGCCCCTCCAACATGAATGATAATGGACGATAGTTCACCATAGACCTAATATCAGATGAGCTTGATCAAGCGACTATGATCTAGGAGAGCTTCCGCGTCACATTTCCCGCAGAAAATGAATTACGATCAATGGGTTATTTCATAACCCAAGAATTTTAAGAAAGTTCATGATTAATACTTACTTCCTTTATGTTCAAATCTTATGTTTTCGATTGTGCTGAGTTAATTGTTATTATCAGATTTTACCTGCTGGACCCCTAGGCTCACTAGCTTTCATGGGTGCAGGTGAGGAGGTTTAGCTTGAGCTGGATGGTGCGAACTGAAGTAGACTGGGAGATTATTTATCGATGGACCTATGTTTTCGGGTTGTTTCAGACCGTATCTCTTTTGTTTTGTTGATCATTAAGCAAACGTCCAAATACCAATCAGAAGAAACCACAAGGGCAATGCCACAATAACCTCAATCACTCAACTCAGGTCCCAGGATTAACAACAAGCCGTCTTGCCCCAAATGCCACAAGAATCATGCTGGTCAGTGTTGAGTTGATCAAAATGTGTGTTACAAGTGTGGTGCTCCAGGCCACTTTGCTAAGGACTGCCTCAAACGAAGCAGCTTATAACAAGTAGAGCTTACGTGATTACAGCAGAACGAGCAAATCCAGATACCACTGTAGTTACATGTAAGATTATCATTTCTAGAAAACCTTCTACTGCTTTGTTAGACTCACGAGCAACCCATTCATTTATATTAGAAACTTTTGTTAATAAATTACCTGTACAACCTGAACTATTACCAGTGGGTTATTGTGTAACCGTACCCTCAGGAGAATAACTTTTAATGAATAGCATATTTTATATCGCAGATGTAAACCTTGGGTCCATATCTGATACAATGGAAACCGGAATTTCATGAAGCCTCACTATTTCTTTGATATACAATTCAGCATACTTGTTCAGATTGTAGGTTGTCTTTACTGGTAAAAACTGAACTGACTTGGTTAAATGATCTACTATGACCCAAATGGAGTTAAATCCGTGAAGGGTTCTTGGCAGACCTACCTCAAAATCCATCGTAATATTTTTCCGTTTCCATTCTAGTATCGGGAGAGGTATCAGCATCCCAACTGGTCGTTGGTGCTTTGCTTTAACTTGTTGACAGGTTAGGCATTCAACGACAAATCTAGAGTTATCTTGCTTCATTCCTAGCCACCAATATAACTTTTTCAAGTCTTTATGGGTGAACTGGTCGTTGGGTGAACTGAGTATGTGGTGGTGTGAGCTTCAACCATGATATCAGCTCGTAGGGTATCTACACGTGGAACCCACATTCTAGCTTGATATCTAACAATACCTTCTTCTGTAATATAGAGATCTCCACCTTCTCTTCATCCTGTTATTTCCACTTAATCAATTGTTCATCTCTCGACTAAACCTCTCTTTTCTGATCTTTCAACGTCGACTGAATGGTAAGAACAGCTAGCTTTGCAGTGCAATCATGGGTAATCATCTCCAATTCAAATCTCTCAATTTACAAAGCCAATTGTTTTTAACTGAAATCTGAGCTAAACCCACTGACTTTCTACTCAACGAATCATCCACCACATTAGCCTTACCTCGGTGATAACTAATGGTGCAGTCGTAATCCTTCACCAACACTAGCCATATCTGATGCCTCATGTTAAAGTTCTTTCTGTGTGAAAAAGTATTTGAGGCTCTTGTGATCAATAAAAATTTCTCATTTTCCCCCATAAAGATAGTACCTCCAAATCTTTAATACGAATACTACTGCTGCTAACTCCAGATCGTGTGTTGGTTAGTTCTTTAATAATTAGTACACCACTCTAGTACACTTTAATAATTAATCTCGAAAGCACGAAGGAATATATGTACAACTTTTTCATTTTTAGGATTCGAAGAAGGCATACGATTCAGGGATGGTTTTGCAATTTTAGAAAATAATTCAGATCGTGCATTGTAAAACAGAGTGGGTATTGCGATGTAAAGAGCTGATAAGAATCATGTGAGCTGATCTCATTCAGACTGAAAATAGTTAATCGTAACAAAGTCTGATACAGAAATACATAATAACATGTTTGATTAATGATCAACAAAAGAAAAGAGATGCAGTCTGCAACAGTGCGGAAACTTAGATCCATCGATGAACAATCTCCCAGTCTGCTTCATTTTGCACCAGCTAGTCATAGCTTACTCAACTGCATCTTAGACCGTATGATTCCCCAAGCTGTGAACAGCTTGGTTCATCGGATCTATCTATAAAACTCCTGCTTTCAGCTTTGAAATCCTCACATGTTTGTGAAAACTTTTTGTACTCATGGACTATCTCGTTAAGTGCTGAGATAAGATGATCTCGCGTAAATTCAGTACCAGAGAAGTTGATGGAGAATTTAAGTTTTGGTGAAGACAAAAAGAGATTAATCAACCAGCTCAGAGAATAATCTACCAGATCAGGACGGAGCTTACTGCGTTGATCATTCATATCATATCGGAGCTAAGTTGGTTAGCAAAGCTGGTTAAGGACAAACCAGCTCAGAGATTTAGATCAGAACCAAGATGGTCAAGGACAAACCAACTCAGAGATTTTAGATCTAAGCTAAGCTGGTTAATGACAAACCAGCTCAGGGAATTTAACCAAACTGGTTGAGGACAAACCAACTCGGAAGAAAAGATCATATCAGATTAAAGCAGCTCAGCACAACGACCAGATCGGAGTCAAGCTAAGTAAAGAAAACTCAGCTAAAAGTATTTCAGATTATTTTAAGGTATCGAATACATCAATTAACTTGATTTGATGTGTTGACTTCTCAGGATCTCCTTTAGTCGTTGGGACTACTTTTAGCAAATGCCACATATACCAGATATCTGTTTTCAACTGAGTATGGCGGACTATATGCTGAAAGAGGAAAGCATTTAATGAAGATGTACGTGAATAGTACAAGCATTAAAGACTCCACAGATAACTCATTTTGGATCTTTACGACGTGTCTACTGGTAACATTTATTACCATTGATCCAAAGAGTATATATTGGAGAAGCAGATCAGTTCGAAGTGTAGTAATGCGAATGCGATTGTGAATGCAAGCAATATACAAGTGTGAAAACAGATATCTCAATGAACTTCACACATAGTTTACAATTCTCAAACCAGCTTACAAAAAGTGACACACACGCATCTTGTTGTAAATCAACTTTCTATGTCACACAAACTATTGAAACTCACTCTGTAGTATTAAGATTTCATTGTATATCACAGACAGAGCGTGAGAGAGCTTGCAAAGCTAAAACAGCTTAGAGCTGATTGTTGTATTCCTGAACAGTTTTACGAGTCTGTTTCTGTTGTAAGGGTGCTAGGAGTTCTTGCAGCTGCTGGCTGTTGGACTGGGTTATAGTAGGAGCTCTTGTAACCAAATCTTCTAGTGGATATCCTTCCTGTTTAGGAAGAAGGGGAGACATAGGAGTTTAAGATCCGAACTTCCAGAAACAAATCCTGAACCCTTTTATTTACTGCATTCAGTTTTCAGTTTATGTTTTCAACCTGTTCACTGTTGAATCGTGTTATTTCCACACAAATATTTACACGAGACAACAGTTTACACTGAGATTCTCCAAGCTGGTAACTCAGCTTAGAGGTTAGTCGAGGGCTGTAAAATCTTTTTAAACAGTTTTCATGAAGCAAAGGATTCCATTTACCCCCTAGATCCCAAGATGTGCTTTCGATCCCAACAAGTTGTATCAGAGCTCGATATCTCAGTGTCTGGATAGTATTCTCATTTGCATTCATTAAATATGTCTAATTCTTATAACAAGATTCCTATTTTTTCGAAGGAGGAGTACGATGTCTAGAAGATCCGGATGCAAGCTCACTTGGCAGCACAGGATGACATTACAGACGGTCCGATCAAGATCATGAGGCCAAACAAAACTTTAGCCATATCTGTTGGTGCAGCACAGTGGGTGGACAAGCCCAGGATGTAGTGGACCACATAGGACAAAAAGAAGGCCAATCTTGATAATGTAGCCAAGTACATCCTTTAGAAGACGCTGGACAAAAACATATTCAGCAAGATTCAGACTTGTACCCCCGCGAAGGAGATCTGGGAAATATTAACTCAAATCTATGATGGAAATGTGCAGACGTAGGAAAACAAGCTGACTGTGGCCCTGCAGAAATTTGAGCTAATAAAGATGAAGCCTGAAGAGACCATGATAGAGTTTGATGAAAGGTTCAGCTCGCTGGTGATAGAGCTGACCAGATTGGGCAAGGAATACAGTAATAGAGAACTAGCTCTAAAGGTCATCAGGGCGCTTCCCAGGGAATGAGATGTTAAGACAATGGCCATGAGGGAGTCGAAGGACCTGAACAAGATAGAGCTTCACGATCTATTCACAAACTTGAAGGCCTATGAGTTTGAGTTAGAGACCCGAGCAGAGTCAGAGCCTTCAACATCACAACCGACCAAAGCTTTTTCTGCAGCCATCCCAGAACAGAGCCCACAAAGCAAATAAGCTGAGGATCTCAGCAATGGTTTTATGTCCCTCTTCGTAAAGAAGTTTGGGAAATTTATGCGGAAAAAATTTTCTAAACCTAACTCTTTCAATTCAATTAAAAAGAATTTAAATACTTCTTCCGACGATAAATGTTACAACTATGGCAGATCTGGTCATTTCATAGCTGACTGCAAGAAACCAAAGCAGGACACAAGAAGACAACCAGATCGCAGCAGCAAGGACAAAAAGGAGAAGAAATTCTATAGAAAGAGGAGGAATGAGAAAGCCATGATAGCTGAAGAGAACAAAATTTCTTGGGCAGATACAGATTTTGAGGAGTCCAGCTCAGGGACGTCCTCATCAAGCCGAGAGTGATGATGAAGTTCAGTGTCTAATAACCGATGACACTGACAAGGTATTTGACTTTTCTAATCTAGAGTTTACACGTGAGGACCTTTTCATTGCAATAAACGATATTGTCCATGAGTACAAGAAGTTTTCTCAATCTTTCGAGGAAGTTAAGGCTGAAAAGGAGAGTCATGCTTCTAAAGATGATCTTGAAAGCTCAAGTGAATTGCAGACTGCTCTAAGTAAGAAGATGGCTGAGAATGATGAACTGAGGAACATGTCACAGGAAATAATGAATGAGAACCAGCGGTTAGCTGAGACCATAAGTTCCTTGACCAAATCTTCTGCATCGCTTCAAAAACTGTAAGGAGCTATGAAGCCGTCTGGTGATAAATAAATACTTGGCTATGGTAGTGATGAAAGCAGTACAACAGAAATTAGTACTCACCCACAGCTGGATAGGACTAAGTTTCATGCAATGAACTTTGTAAACTACAGCACGGGACAGTCTGAAGAGGCAAAATCTGAGGAGTCACCGATAATAGCTAAGACTCCAATCTGTCAAGGCAGATATTGCGCGCTGGGTTTACTGCTCCTGAAAAGCCTAAAGAGAGCTGGCTTAAGAAACATGTAGAACAGATGAGGGGTCAACACAAATCTGAGTTCACGTGAGTTGATTAATATCTTGCCTAAAATAAACTTTTCAGAAGACAAGATTTGATCTGCATGTCAGCTGGGAAAACATATTAAATCAACTTTCAAAAATAGAGGCAGTAACAAAACCTCTCGAAAGATGGAACTTTTACACATGTATCTTTTCGGTCTCATACTCGTGACAAGCTTAGGGGGAATGAAATACACCCTTGTCGTTGTTGATAATTCTCAAAATTTACATGGGTGTTGTTTTTAAAATCAAAAGATCAAACTGCCGACCAGCTGATAAAGATTTTAAAATGTTTACAAAATGACAAATCTTGCAGTGTTAATCGGATAAGAAGTGATAGAGGACCTGAGTTTTTAAATTATAAACTATCCCCTTATCTGGATGACACTGGAATTAAGCATGAGTTGTATGCAACTAGAACGCCTCAGCAGATCGGGTTAGCTGAGCGCATAAACTGTACTTTAAAAGAAGCTGCTACAACCATGATTGCTGATTCAGGAATTTCTAAGAAATTTTAGGCTGAAGTAGTTAACATTGCTTGCTATACTCAGAACAGATCGATTAATATGCGTCATGGTGTAACCCCATATGAGATCTGGAATGGAAAGAAATCTGATATATCATATTTCAGGATGTTTGGATGCAGATGCTTCATCCACAACAATGGTAAAACCTATCTAAAAGCGTTTCATGTTAAATCAGATGCAGGTATTTCTAGGATACTCAGCAGTGAGCAAGCCTACAGAGTCTTCAACAACAGAACGCTGACTGTGGAGGAATCAACTCATGTGGTGTTTAATGAGACCAGCTTCCGATCAACTTCATCTACTAAATTGAATGAATTGTGATCAACCAATCTAGATGAATCAAGTGACGACTAGGCACAGAACAAATTTCAAGCTGAATATCAGCACGCACTGGACACACCAATCACCAACGCTGATATTCAGAATGTTGCCCAAGCTGGTGTCCCAGGTAACATTGAAGTCATTGATTTGACTAACAGTGAAACAGTAAAGGACCAGCGAGCAACATGTGTGCCAACTAGGAGTTCCGGTTAACGCAACACTGATCTAGATCACGTGCCAGCTGGTGGAGAACATGTGCAATTTGATGATCCAACCAGATCAAGAGACATTCAAGGAGATCCAGCAGGAGTGCAGGGGGAATGGGATGTAGGCATCAACAATCAGTACGAAGCATCAACCTCATACAGACCAGGTTTCCGGTGGAATAAGAATCATCCACCCGAGATGGTCATCGGTAACCCTTCTGCACTCCTTAGAACATGAGGCTAGATGATAGACGAGTATTTTAACTCTGCATTCATCTCGCATATAGAACCTAAAAAGGTAGATGACTCCTTAGCTGACCCAAGGTGGATAGAAGCTACGCAGGAAGAACTTAGCCAATTTGAACATAGCAAAGTATGGCACTTAGTTTCTAGACCTACAAACCAAAACATAATAGGTGCTAAATGGGTATTTAGGAAAAAACTAGATAAAAATGACAATGTATTAAGAAATAAGGCTCGATTAGTGGCTCAAGGCTATGGACAAGAAGAAGGGATAGATTTTGAGGTATCCTTTGCACCAGTAGCCAGATTAGAGGCCATACGCATTTTTCTTGCATACGTAGCTTTCAAAAATTTTAAAGTTTATCAAATGGATGTTAAAAATGCATTCTTAAACGGCATCCTAAATGAGGGAGTGTATTTTGCTCAACTCCTGGCTTCGTAAGATCATACCAGACCAGATTACATATATAAGCTGGATAAAGCTTTGTATGGTCTGAAACAAGCTTCGAGAGCTTGGTATGATACTTTGTACAAGTTTTTGATTGATCATGAATTTTATCATTGATTCTGTAGATAAGACCTTGTTTAAATTCATTAAGAATAATCATGTCTTATTAGTCAAGATTTATGTCGAATATTATATTTGGCTCAACTAATCCTAAGCTGTGTGATAAATTTTCCAAGCTAATGCAGGATAAGTTCGATATGAGCATGATGGGGGAGCTGACATTTTTCCTTGGATTACAAGTGAAGCAGCTTGAAGATGGAATCTTCATCAATCAATTCAAGTACACAAAGGAACTTCTGAAGAAGTTCGGGATGGAAAAATTCTCTTCAGTAGCTACTCCAATAAGTGCTTCAATCAAGCTGGACAAGGATGAAGCTGGCACTGTCATAGAGGTAACAACGTATCGTGGGATGATTGGATCGCTTTTGTACCCTGGATTACAAGTGAAGCAGCTTGAAGATGGAATCTTCATCAATCAATTCAAGTACACAAAGGAACTTCTGAAGAAGTTCGGGATGGAAAAATTCTCTTCAGTAGCTACTCCAATAAGTGCTTCAATCAAGCTGGACAAGGATGAAGCTGGCACTGTCATAGAGGTAACAACGTATCGTGGGATGATTGGATCGCTTTTGTACCTAACTGCAAGCAACCAGACATTATGTTCACAGTCTGTATGTGTGCTCGGTTCCAAGCTGATCCGAAACAATCTCGCTACATGGCTATTAAACGCATTTTAAAATACCTTAAGGGCACTCAGAACGTGGGTCTTTGGTATCCCAAAGACTCAAGTTTTAATTTTATTGGTCACAGTGATGAAGATTACGCAGGTTGTAAGATAGATCGGCGTAGCACAAGTGGAACTTGTCAGTTCTTGGGTGACAGACTGATATCATGGTTTAGCAAGAAGCAGACATCAACAGCGACGTCCACAATTGAGGTAGAGTACCTAGCAGCTGTGAGCTGTTGTGCTCAAATCCTATGGATTCAACAACAGCTTCATGATTATGGCTTTGATGCAGTTGAAGCACCCATCTTCTGCGACAACACGAGTGCGATAACCATCACTCAGAACCCTGTACTGCATTCCAAGATCAAGAACATTGATATAAGGCATCACTTCATAAGAGATCACGTGCTGAAAAATGGGGTTCGGGTAGAGAATGTTCCAACAGATCAGCTAGTAGCCGACATTTTCACGAAGCCTCTATCGGATGCTAAGTTTTCTTACTTTAGAAATATTTTAGGTCTCTTAGATATGTTTTAATCATGTTTTGTATGCACTTGTTCAGGGGGAGCCAATTAATTCAAACAGATAATAACAAAACTACTGTATGTCTCCGAGCTGGTCATCTCCGTGCTGATCTGATCCAGCTTAGGGACATATACAGTGCAATATTATCACGGTGTTTGAATTAACGTTTTCGTGCTGGTACAGTAAAATCGAATGGATGAGATTATTTTGTATTTTAAATTCTTTTTAAAGCGGACGATTATCCACTAAAAATTTCAAACGTTTTTCAAATCTTAGGATGATACGTGTCCACTACATTTTTCTCTCTCATCCTTCGTACACGATAAACCCTTCATCTCACCTTTCCTCTCAGTACCAAATTCTCTAGCATTCAAGCATCTGTATCGTAGTTTGTTGGATCTGTGTTTGCATATTAGAATCTTAATTTTGATTAACACAAAATCTGTTATTATTCTACTAGCGGTTTACATGCGATGTGCAGTTTGATAGACTTGAGAAGACAAAGAGATATCCAAACTGAATCAGTGAGGGGATGCCTAATAATCATAATAAATTATGAACTTCAACATATAGAAATTCTAAAAAAATCATAGTAAATCTATCAACACTACCATATATGTTGAGGTAAATTATAAGTTTTGGTGAAGACAATAAAAGAGATTAATCAGCTCAAGGATCTATCGACCAGTTCAAAACATAGTATACTACGTTAAGTATTCAAACTAGATCAGAGCTAAGCTGGTTAAGACAAACCATCTCAGAAGAACAGAACTAGAATCTTTTCAGTTTATCAGTTGATAGAAGAGTAGATTAAGTTCAGATCAGTTACAAGAGCATAGTATATCGAAACAGATCGGATAGAACAGTTTGTATTAGATCAATTGAGAACAGCTCAGAGCAGAACTGGTTCAGCGACAGCATTAGTGAAGGACAAGCCAAATTCTTTTAGAAGAGATGGATGCAATCAGGTAGGCTTGTGTTTCTATAGAAGAAAAAATTTGTGAACTAAGATTAATATCTGGAACGGTTTTGATAAGCAAATCAGCTTAGAGAGCAGAACAACTTAGAACCAGATTAGAAGAGCAGTTCAACGTACTGACCACATCGGGAAAACCAACTGAGGAAAGACAACTTGGCAACATGGATTTCAGAGTGCTTTGAGGTTTCAGACAGATTGATGTGAAGTGTTTGACTTCTCTGTGTCGATTTGTATTCGTTGGAACTAATTTGAGCTAATCACAGATATACAAAGATATGTTTTCAGCGAGATACAACTCAGAGCATGCTAAATGGGGAAAAGCATTTACTGAAGGTGTACGAGAATAGTACAAGCATTTAAGACGTCGCAGTTATCTCACTTTGGATACATACGACGTGTCTACTGGTAACATTTATTACCGTTGTATCCAAAGCGTATAAATTAAAGAGCAGATCAGTTGTGGAGAGGTTACAAACTTAACGAGCTACGAACTACAAACCTACAATCAACAACAACAAATTTTCGAGCATACAAGATTTCAAGAGAAAAAACAGAGTTCATACTCTAAACCAGCTCAGAGCTAGTGACACACATTCACATACCGTTATTCAATTCTTTGTGTCACAGATTCTTTGTACACACTCTGTAGTGTTGATATTACCCTGTATAATAAAAAGCAGAGTGTTGAGTGCTAGATTAGCAACCAGCTTAGAGCTGTGGAATTTGTACTTTAGAAAAGATTGCGGTCTGTGTCTATTATTGTGAGGCTAGGAGTTCTTGCAGCTGCTAGCTATCGGATCGGGTTGTAACAAGAGTTGTATCAATCAAATCTGCCAGTGGATAACCTTCATGTTGAGTAATAAGGGGTGACGTAGGAGATTATACTCCGAACTTCCATAAACAAATTCTTGATCTCTTTTACTTACTGCTTTGCGCATTTAACTGTTCACTGTTGAATCATGTTCTTTCCGCATAAACATTTTATTACATGAGACAACAGATTGTCAATGAGAACCCTCCAAGCTGGTAACTAGGCTTAGAGGTTAGCTACGAGATATAAAATATTTTGAAAACAGATTTTCGTTAAAATTAGCAAAGGAGTTCATTCACCCCCTTCTGAACTCCCGAGCTTCTTTTTCGATCCTAACAAGTGGTATCAGAGCTCGGAATCTCAGTGTTTGAACAGCGTTATAATTTATATTCATTAATAAATTTGATCTCGCACAACAAAATTCCTATGTTTTCTAAGGAAGAGTGACGTGTTTAAGATTCGTATGCAAGCGCATCTAGCAACCCAAGATGACGACATGTGGTTCGTGATTACAGATGGTCCCATAAATATCATGAGGCCAAACACTGCAATAGCCATATCTGATGGTGCACCTCAGTGGGTTGAGAAGCCAAGGATGGAATGGACTTCTGAGGATAAGAGGAAAGCAAATCTTGACAATGCTGCTAAATATATATTGTATAAGACGCTGGACAACAAAATGTTCAGCAAGATCCAGACTTGCACTACTGCAAAGGAGATATCGGAAAATTTGACCCAAATCTGTGAGGGCAATGGGGAGACCAAGGAGAACAAGCTTTCTGAGGCCCTCCAGAAATTTGAGTGGATAAGGATGAAGCCTGAGGAGACTATAGTTGAATTCGATGAACGGTTCAGCTCACTGGTGATTGAGATGACTAGGCTGGGGAAAGAGTATAGCAACAGGGAGCTGGCCCTGAAGGTGATGCATGCACTGCCCAAAGATTGGGATGTGAAGACGATGGCCATGCGAGAATCTAAGGATTTGAACAAGCTAGAGTTGCACGATCTATTTGCTAACCCGAAGGCGTATGAATTCGAGCTGGAGACAAGAGCAGAATCTGAGCCTTCAACATCCCAGCCAACCAAAGCTCTCGCTGCAACAATTACAGATCAGAGTCCATCAAGCAGAAAGTCAACAGAGGATATCAGCAACGACGCCATGTGTGAGATCTATGTTTTCACAATCAAGTATTGGTCGGGTTTGGACCAGCTATTGGTCGATGTGCTTGGTGTAGTCATCGAATTTGCCTAAGTGTTGGAATCAACAGTTGAGATGCTATCAGCTGTCGAGAGAGAGATATGTATTCGGGTTTTGCATCAGTCGATGAGCGATTGCATCAGCTGTTGGTTTTTCCAGTCGTTGTGTTTTGGTTTGAAGCAGCAGCAATGCTGACGTAGATTTCAGTCGTTGGTGTATTAGCGTGTATCCAGCTGTTGCAAGAGACCAGCTGTTGCGATGATCAGCAGAGAGAGCTAAGGGACTCTGAAGCGACGACGTTTTGTGAACAGGAACCAGCTGTTGGTTTCGTTAGCGTGTTTTGTAGCGGGTAGCGAAACTACGTCGTTTTGATAAGTTGGAACGACAGCCTTTTGAGTGGAGCACTTTGTATCAGCTGTTGGTTGTGATAGACATCAGCTGTTGAGAGATTTGGTGCGTTGTTTTATCCAGCTTCTGGTTTGTTGATCAGCTGTTGGTAGCAAGGTGACGTGTTCCTCTGCGACGTCGTTTGGTTAAGTTGGTGCGACGTCGTTTTGTTTAGTTATTCGCTGTTTAGCGATAGGCAAAAGCTGATGAGAGATTTCAGCAGTTGGTTGGGAATATTAGTTGCGAAGACTATTTTGTTGATGGAATCTGTTCCTGCTGCTACCAGCTGTTGAGTAGTGTATTTATTAGAAGACTTGGTCTTCGATTTGGCATAAGATCCCATACTTAGAATATTTTCCCCGATTATCGTTCTCTGTCGCGAACCCTAAGCACTATTCACCATATCTATTCTCCGATGATTCCCGTCGTTTCTCGTCTCTGTTTTGAGCAAGACCGATGGTGCTGCACTCCTTGAGAGTTGCTCTTTCGATCGATACCTCTTTTGGAAGCTGTGGGAGGCTAGAAGTAGGATCGTGAAGTTGCTATCTTTGGCAGTGTGTTCGTGTGTATAGGTAGAACTTCAAATTGTTGTTAAGATCTTAACTCGAGCGTTTGTTTAAACTTCCTGTTGAGTTATATATGTAGGATAATTGCTGGTTTGAGTTGTAGCTCCCAGCCGTGAATTGTCTGTAGTTCCTGAGATCTGTGCGTGCGTTGTTTTAGCAGGTTCTTACCAGATTTCTTGAGACTTTTTTGTGGTGATCGTTTAACAGAATTGAGGTACGGATTTGGAGCTTGTAATTCAGCGTGGTTATGGCTTGGATAAATTATGAGGTTGCAGTTGTGTGTATTGCCGTGTATGATTGATGTTGCATATGTTTTATGCTATCTGTTTTGTTAGCTGTTGCATACACGCATATTCCATTTAGCTGTTGCAGCCATGCCTTGTTGTTGTTGCCATGTTTCTTACCAGGATGCGAGGGTGAGCGGCAATACCACACTCTCATCTCCCTGCTGGGATCTGTTAGCCCTCATGTGCCGAGTGGTTAACTACCACAGTTCATGAGTTGGGCAATGGCAGGTTGAGCTGTTTGATGCATCTGGTATTACGGTGTGGTGTAAATACGAGCGGGTAATTCCCGTATGCTTGTACACACACCATGGCCACATATCTTTTGCAGATTCTATTGAGCTGTGCTTGATGTTCCTTGGCTCCCTTCTTCAGTTGTATCCTTCGGCTGTTGTCCCGTTCTTCATGCATAGCATCTGCATTTTATCTTTGCTGTTCATTGATGATTTATAGTTGCTCTCCGTACTGGGGTTTGACCCCAATGTCCCTCTGGGGCTTGGTTTGTTTTTTTTGCCTGTTGTTTGTTCAGGGTTTCCAGGTTACTCAGCTGGTCTTGGAGTTGGCCCGGCTGGAGGTGCCCCAGGAGGTGGATAGTGTGTCCCAGTTATGTATATTATTTATATGCACTGGTATCACCTCGGGTGGGATGTCCCGGGTGATGCTTATGTCTATATAGCTGGCAGTCTTTTAGTACTTGTGTTGTATTCAACCGTTGGGAAATTTGTTGTACTTGGCTGTTTGTGCTGTTGTAGATTTATTAAACTGGGATTATTTTGAGTATTGCACTATTTTAAATTATGTTATCTTTTTGTCAGGCCAAAAGCAAAAATTTTAACCACTTTTTAGTTGCTTCCGCTTGGTTTGCGTGGTTTATCTCTGATGTGAGCACGATGCCTGACATTTTTGGTATCAGAGCTTAAGCTGGGATAAGCTCAATTTCTTTGATCACACTCGAGTCTAGGCACAGTGTCGTGTGTTTCTTGTGCTTGACTATGTGATTATGTGTTGTATATTGTTTTCTTATTTGATTCTATGCTGTACTTGTTATGTGTTACCTTATCTTGTTTAGTGCCATCGTAGATGCTGCCTAGACGTAGGGGTAGAGGTAGAGGGCAGTTTCAGGAATCGGAAGGTAAGAACGAGGATCGGCGTAGTATTCATCTTCGTGGTCGTGGTAGGTGAGTGGAGGATGAAGTTGACGACTTGACAACCCGTGTGGAGAGAATGGAGATTGTCATGGCTAGGTTCCAAAGGATGAGTCCCCAGATCTTTAACGGTGACGATTCTAGCGAGGATGCGGATTCGTGCCTACGGCACATCACTGGTTTGTTCGATCGTGTTCAGTATGATGATGTGCTTCGGTTGAGTTTGGCGACTTTCCAGCTAAGGAAGAGTGTGGAGCGTTGGTGGCGTGGCGCTTCGAGGACGCTAGAGGAGACCGGTGTGGAGATTACTTGGGATAGTTTTTGCGTTGCCTTTTGGCAGGAGTACATCCCGAAGTCGTACGTGAATGCTCGTGAGCGAGAGTTCGATCATTTGGAGCAAGGTACGATGTCGGTGCGTGAGTATGCTCGGTTGTTTTCTTCTCTTTTGGCGTATGTCCCACATGTTGCTGGCCGGGAGAGGGCCAAGAGGACTAAGTTTATTGAGGGTTTGAACGAAGAGCTGTATTCGATGGTGCTGACAAGCAAACCGAAGAGTTATGCTGAAGCGGTGGATAATGCGATTGACATTGAGGAAGGTCTGCGAAGTCGGAGGTCGCGTGCTAGGCCTCAGGGTGCTCAGGGTGGTTGTCCCGCTGTTCAGGGAGCGCAGTATTCTTAGTCTTCGCAGTCAGCTCATCAACCCCAGCAGCAGCAGCAGCAGTTGGCTCAGCAGTCTGGCCGCCAGAGGTTCCGACCTCGTGGCCATCAGTTTAAGAAGAAGTCTGGTTCTGGATCTTCTGGTTCTGGTAGCTCTAGTAGCAGTGGTTCTAGGGCAGAGTTTTGTAGCTTCTGTGGAGGCAAGCATTCATCGACTCAGTGCGTTGGTGTGCAGGGCTCTTGTAATATTTGTGGTCAGTATGGGCATTTCACGAGGGTGTGCCCGTCGGCTGGATCGCAGCAAGCCGCAGCCCCACCTCAGGGTCAAGGAGGATCGTCTAGGGTCGTTCCCCTCAGTTCCGCAACCTAGGGTTTGAGAGACGTACTTTAGACCGTTCCAGTTGCCTGGTCTGTCGCGTTTCGGACAATCATCTTAGCAGCATTTTCTGGACCCCAACATGCTCAAGCGAACACTATGACTAGGGAGCAAGCGGAGGAGACGCCGAGCAGGGTGATTTCAAGTACATGCCTTGTCTTTGATTTTCCTGCACGAGTGTTGTTTGACACTGGCGCATCGCATTCGTTTATTTCTGATGCATTTGTAGTTGAGCATGGTCTGCATACCACTTTTTTGCGCGATGTTGTGTCTGTTTCTACTCCTGGCGGTGCGAGCTTGTACTCCCAAGAGGTTTTGTTGAATGGCGTTCTGAGTTTTGGTGAGCATGTGCTAGTAGCGAATTTGATTCGTTTGTTGTTGTGGGATTTCGACTGCATAGTGGGAATGGACGTGTTGTCCAGTTATAGGGCCTCCGTGGATTGTTTCCATGGGATCATGCGTTTAGGCCTCAGTCCGGTGAGAAATGGAATTTCTACGGTGCTGATTCCCAGTCGAAGATTCCGTTGATCTCAGCGATGGAAATGTTCAGCTTGTTGTCGGCGGAGAACGCTGGTTTTATGATTTATGCGTTGGATGCATCTTATTCTTCGCATGTGCAGCTTAGCGACGTTCCAGTGGTGCGTCATTTTCCTGATTTGTTTCCGGAGGAGATTTCTGGTTTTCCTTCGAGGAGGGAGATTGACTTTAGTATTGAGTTGGTGCCCGGCACAGCTCCGATTTCGTGTGCACCATATCGTTTAGCGCCTGCTGAGTTGAGAGAGCTCAAGGTGCAACTGGATGACTTGCTGGAGAAAGGTTTTATCAGACCTAGCATGTCGCCGTGGGGAGCGCCTATCTTGTTTGTCAAGAAGAAGGATGGCACAATGAGAATGTGCATTGAATTCCGTCAGCTGAACAAAGTTATTGTTAAGAATAAGTACCCGTTGCTGAGAATAGACGACTTGTTTGACCAGTTGCAAGGTTCTGCTGTATATTCAAAGATCGATCTACGTTCAGGGTACCATCAGTTGAGAGTTAGAGACCAAGATGTTGCGAAGACATCTTTTCGTTCTAGGTACGGGCATTTTGAGTTTCTAGTAATGCCTTTCGAGTTGACTAATGCTCCTGCAGTCTTCATGGATTTGATGAACCGATTCTTCCGAGAGTTTATAGATCAGTTTGTGATAGTGTTCATCGACGACATCTTGGTGTATTCTAAGACTCCTTTGGAGCATAAGGAGCATTTGAGAGTTGTTCTTCTGACGTTGAGAGACTCGCAGCTGTATGCCAAGTTCTCTAAGTGCGAGTTCTGGTTGGATCGCGTGGTTTTTTTGGGTCATGTGATTTCAGCGGATGTCATTTATGTGGATCCCATAAGGTAGATGCTGTTTTGAACTGGGAGCGACCTACTTTGCCGTCTGGTCCAGGTGGTTACGTCGTAGTGTTCCGATGCTTTGCTCAATGGATTAGGGCTGTGTGTTGATGCAGCATGGTCGATTCATTGCGTATGCCTCGCGGTAGTTGAAACTGCACGAGACTTCGTTATCCAGTTCATGATTTGGATCTAGCAGCTGTGATCTTTGCGTTGAAGATTTGGCGCCACTATCTGTATGGCGAGCAGTTTGTGGTGTATTCAGACCACAAGAGTTTGCAGTATTTGTTTTCACAACCTGACTTGAATATGAGACTGCGTAGGTGGATGGAGCTGCTGAAGGATTTTGATTGTGAGATCAAGTACCAGCCAGGGAAAGTTAACGTAGTGGCTGATGTGTTGAGCAGGAAGGCTCCGGAAAAGATGCTTGCGTCGCTGTATATTTCTAAGGACCATGAGCATCTTAGCACTATGGGTTGGAGGTTTTTACCCGGCTGAGGATTATGTGGTGGTTTCTTCTTTCCAAGTTGAGCCACAGATTATTTCGAGCATTAGAGCGGCTCAAAGGACAGATCCTTCCATCCACGAGTTGAAGTTGAAGGTTAGGGCTGGTCAACTTGAGGACTATTCTGTTTCTTCTGATGGTTGTTTGCATTTCCGTGGTCGGTTGGTTGTGCCCAATCTGATAGATCTTCGGGAGGAGATCCTTAGAGAAGCGCATTGCAGTAGACACAGTGTTCATGCTGGTGCACGAAAGATGTACCATGCGTTGAAGCCGCACTTCTGGTGGGCTGGTTTGAAGAGTGACGTTGCTGGTTTTGTTGCTCGTTGCTTGAACTGTCAGCAGGTTAAGGCTGAGAGTACGAGACCTGATGGTCTGTTGCAGAGTTTGGAAGTGACCCAATGGAATTGGGAGCACATAGCGATGGATTTTGTGACGCATTTGCCTCGTTCCATCAGAGGTTGCGATGCGATTTGGGTTGTAATCGACAGATTATCGAAGTCTGCACATTTTATTCCCTATGGAATGACGTTCTCGTTGAAGAAAATGGCGAAACTGTACGTCGATTTTGTGGTTAGACAGCACGGTGTGCCTGTTTCGATCGTTTCTGAACGAGATCCAAGGTTTACTTCCAGGTTTTGGAAGAGTTTGCAAGCAGCTTTGGGTACCAGATTGGCTATGAGTACAGCGTATCACCCCCAAACAGATGGCCAATCTGAGAGAACTATCCAGACGTTGGAGGATATGTTAAGAGCTGTTGTGATGGATTTTGGTGGTAGCTGGCAAGACACGTTGTCTTTAGTTGAATTTTCCTACAATAACAGCTACCAAGTGACGATTGGTATGGCGCCGTTTGAGGCTTTGTATGGTAGAAAGTACAGATCGCCTGTGTGTTGGGAAGAAGTGGGGGAGAAGCAGCTATCTGCCCCAGATTTTGTGCAGCAAATGAAGGATCGTGTGGATCTTATTCGACAGCGGATGAAAGCTGTCCAGGATCGCCAAGCCAGTTATGCGAATAAGAGGCGTAGACCTCTAGAGTTTCGGGTTGGTGATCAGATGTTCCTTAAAGTTTCTCCTTTCAGAAGTGTTATGCGCTTTGGCCACAAGGGAAAGTTAGCCGCTCGTTATGTTGGTCCGTACGAGATTGTTGAGAGGATTGGCCCTTTGGCGTATCTGCTGTTGTTGCCACCAGAATTATCTTCTCTACATGATGTCTTTCATGTTTCCATGTTGAGGAAGTATGAGCCAGATCCGTCTCATATGCTTAGAACTGACGAGGTTGAGCTAGATCAGACGTTGAGCTATGTGGAGTATCCATTGCAAATTCTAGATGGAAAAGAGAAACAGTTGAGGAAAAAAACCATTCCTTTGGTAATGGTGCAATGGAGCAAACATGGTAGGGAAGAAGCTACTTGGGAGTTGGAAGAGGAGATGCAGCGTGAGTGGCCGCATCTGTTTGCGTGAGTGTTGCATCAGATTTCAGTAATTGTTTGCTCAGTTATCTTGAACTCTTGGGCTCAGTTGAGTTGTTCCTGGACTTGTTGATTTCGAGGATGAAATCGTGTTTTAGTTGGGGAGAGATGTGAGACCTGTGTTTTCGCAATCAAGTGTTGGTCGGGTTTGGACCAGCAGTTGGTCGATGTGCTTGGTGTAGTCATCGAGTTTGCCTAAGTGTTGGAATCAGCAGTTGAGATGCTATCAGCTATCGAGAGAGAGATATGTGTTCGGGTTTTGCATCAGTCGAGAGCGATCGCGTCAGCTGTTGGTTTTTTCAGTCGTTGTGTTTTGGTTTGAAGCAGCAGCAATGCTGACGTAGATTTCAGTCGTTGGTGTATTAGCGTGTATCCAGCTGTTGCAAGAGACCAGCTGTTGCGATGATCAGCAGAGAGAGCTAAGGGACTCTGAAGCGACGACGTTTTGTGAACAGGAACCAGCTGTTGGTTTCGTTAGCGTGTTTTGTAGCGGGTAGCGAAACTACGTCGTTTTGATAAGTTGGAACGACAGCCTTTTGAGTGGAGCGATTTGTATCAGCTTTTGGTTATGATAGACATCAGCTGTTGAGAGATTTGGTGCGTTGTTTTATCCAGCTGCAGGTTTGTTGATCAGCTGTTGGTATCAAGGTGACGTGTTCCTCTGCGACGTCGTTTGGTTAAGTTGGTGTGACGTCGTTTTGTTTAGTTATTCGCGGTTTAGCGATAGGCAAAAGCTGATGAGAGATTTCAACAGTTGGTTAGGAATGTTAGTTGCGACGACTATTTTGTTGATGGAATCTGTTCCTGCTGCTACCAGCTGTTGAGTAGTGTATTTATTAGAAGACTTGGTCTTCGATTTGGCATAAGATCCCATACTTAGAATATTTTCCCCGATTATCGTTCTCTGTCGTGAACCCTAAGCACTGTTCATCGTAGCTTTTCTCCGACGATTCCCGTCGTTTCCCGTCTCTGCTTTGAGCAAGACCGGTGGCGCTGTACTCCTTGAGAGTTGCTCTTTCGATCGATACCTCTTTTGGAAGCTGTGGGAGGCTGGAAGTAGGATTGCGAAGTTGCTATCTTCGGCAGTGTGTTCGTGTGTACAGGTAGAACTTTGAATTGTTGTTAAGATCTTACCTCGAGCGTTTGTTTAAGCTTCCTGTTGAGTTAGATATGTAGGATAATTTCTGGTTTCAGTTGTAGCTCCCAGTCGTGAATTGTGTGTAGTTCCTGAGATCTGTGCGTGCGTTGTTTTAGCAGGTTCTTACCAGATTTCTCGGGACTTTGTTGTGGTGAGCATTTAACAGAATTGAGGTACGGATTTGGAGCTTGTAATTCAGCGTGGTTATGCCTTGGATAAATTGTGAAGTTGCTGTTGTGTGAATTTCCGTGTATGATTGATGTTGCATATGTTTTATGCTATCTGTTTTGTTAGCTGTTGCATACACGCATATTCCATTCAGCTGTTGCAGCCATGACTTGTTGTTGTTGCCCTGTTTCTTACCAGGATGCGAGGGCGAGCGGCAATACCGCACTCTCATCTCCCTGCTGGGATCTGTTAGCCCTCATGCGCCGAGTGGCTAACTACCACAGTTCATGAGTTGGGCAACGACAGGTTGAGCTGTTTGATGCATCTGGTATTCGGGTGTGGTGTAAAGACGAGCGGGTAATTCCCGTATGCTTGTACACACACCGTGTCCACATATCTTTTGCAGATTCTATTGAGCTGTGCTTGATGTTCCTTGGCTCCCTTCTTCGGTTGTAGCCTTTGGATGTTGTCCCGTTCTTCATGCATAGCATCTGCATTTTATCTTTGCTGTTCATTGCTGATTTATAGTTGCTCTCCGTACTAGGGTTTGACCCCAGTGTCCCTCTGGGGCTTGGTTTGTTTTGTTTGCCTGTTGTTTGTTCAGGGTTTCCAGGTTACTCAGCTGGTCGTGGAGTTGGACCAGCTGGAGGTGCCCCAGGAGGTGGATAGTGTGTCCCAGTTATGTATATTATTTATATGCACTGGTATCACCTCGGGTGGGATGTCCCGGGTGATGCTTATATCTTTATAGCTGGCAGTCTTTTAGTACTTGTGTTGTATTCAGCCGTTGGGCAATTTGTTGTACTTGGCTGTTTGTGCTGTTGTAGATTTATTAAACATGGATTATTTTGAGTATTGCACTATTTTAAATTATGTTATCTTTCTGTCAGTCCAAAAGCAAAAATTTTAACCACTTTTTAGTTGCTTCCGCTTGGTTTGCGTGGTTTATCTCTGATGTGAGCACGAGGCCTGACACCATGTCCCTTTTCATTAAGAAATTCGATAAATTTATGCAAAAGCATAACTCTAAACCCCAAATCTGTGAGACCTGATTTGTATAAGAGATCATTTGTTGGAATGTATCAGGGTTTAGAGATTCTTGGTGGCTTAAGATCTCTGTTTGAATGTTTAAGTTGTGTTTTTGGGTCAAATTCCTCACCTAGAACAATTCTGGGAGTTTTCGTACTTTTGAGATTTTTGGGTGAAAGCTGGTTGAATAGTGAAAACCAGTCGCAACGTGTTTTGGTAACGCAAGATTATGAAACGTCGTCGTTTGGAGAGATCTGGTAGCGCTTGTAATATCAGCTGTTACCTTAGCGTGAATTTGTATCGGGTTGGATACGACAGCGTTTCGATAAGTTGGCGCGACGTCGTTTGGATGTTGCGACTGGTACCAGCTGCGAGGATTTGTTCGTGTGTGTGTGTCGACTGGTTGTCCAGCTGGGAGCAGATGTCAACGCGGGTCAACGCTCCTGTAGCTTGCGTCTGGTTGTTTTGCGCGAGAACTAGCGACTGGATGACGTAGGCTATGCATCGTCGTTTTAGTTAGCGCTAAGGAATCCAGTCGATGGGTTATGCGACGCCGTTTTAATTAGTTGCAACGCTGCGTTTTATATGTTGCGGCTGGTACCAGCTTTTGGAGGAATTCCCGCGATTTTTAAACCAGTCGTCTGGTTGTCCAGCTTTTGGTTGAGAACCAGTCATAGGTAGTGTACTACGACGTCGTTTTGTGTGTTTGGGATTATGCTTGCGGGGTTCGACCAGCCGATGGTTTGTTGGTTCCTGCTGGTTATGTCGGTGGAATTTTAAATCAGATTTCAGCAGCTATGGGATTTATATATAGGAAGACTTGGTCTTCGATTTCGAGCACCAGATTCCATACTTAGCGAAATATTTCCCCGATTGTGTTCTTCGCTTCGAACCCAGGTTACTGTTCACCATAGCTTTTCTCCGGCAATTCCCATCGTTTCCGGCCGTTGTTTGGTACGTGCGAGGTAGAGTTGGACTCCTCTCGAGAAGCTCTTCCATCTTATACCATTCTTGGAGGCTGTTGTTAGCTAGAGCGAGGTCATGAAGTTACTGTCTTGGCCATGTGTTCGCTGTGAGCAGGTAGCTTCGAATTGTTGTAAGATCTTAGCTTTAGTAAGTTGAATTAAGCTCCCTGTTAAGTGGTATTGATGGAATTGATCGCTGGTTGAGTTGTAACTCCCGGCAGTACCTTCTGTATATTTGAGTCCCGATGATTTATGCCCCTGTGTGCTTTGACAGGTTGTTGTTCAGCTCTCACGGGACCTTTGTTGTGGTAATTATTACACAGAAGTATAAGGTACGGATCTGAGCTTGAAGTAGCTGGGAATTAGAGTGAGATTGAATGCTAGATGGCTGCTTGTTCATTAACGTGGATGTTGCTGTGTGCATATGTGATTGCTGTTGATTTTAGCTGCTATGTTTATGCATACACGCATTTCCCATATTGCATTCATATTTCGGTTGCAGTCATTATTTCGTCTCTTGTATTGCTGTTGTTGATTCTTACCAGGATGCGAGGACGAGCGGCAATACCGCACTCTCATCTCCCTGCTGGGATCGTTAGCCACCATGCGCCGAGTGGTTAACTATCACGGCGAGTGGCTCATTACCACACTGTGAACACACCCCGTGGCCACTGTTGTTGCAGATTCTTAGAGCTGTGCTTGAGTTCCTTAGCTCCCTTGTTGGTCGAGCCTTCTGTTGTTATCCGGTATCTCATGCATAGCATCTGCATTTTATCTTATGCATTCTTTTAGCCATATCTGTTGCTCTCCGTACTTGGTTTTGACCCCATGTCCCTCTGGGGCTTGGTTGTTTTCCTTGTTGTGTTGTTTTCAGGAAACCCAGGTTTTACAGCTGGTCGTAGTTTTAAGATACATGTTATGGTTGTTGTATGCTATATTGTTGGTTGTTTTTATAAACTGGGATATATTTTGAGTATCGCTCTATTTTAAAGTACATTGTTTTAAACCGTCAGGCCAAAAGCGAAAATTTTACCCGCTTTTTGATAGCTTCCGCATGTGTTTGTATGATTTTACTCTGCTTAGAGCATAAGGCCTGACAAAATCTGTGTGTGTGAGATTTTTACAGTGAACGCTCAACTCTCGAATATTAAATTTCACACAGCAAGGAAGTGCTTCATCAAAGCTGATAAGGTTCAGCAGTCGACACTTGCAATTACCTCGTTCTCCATGGTGGTCGACTGCTTCACCTTTCTGTGTTTCTTCCTGTCAATAGAAATCGTCCCATCGTCAAATCAACATCCTCGTCTTCATCAATCCTCTGCTTGTATAAATAGCCTATGTGCAAATTAATCCGTTGGACACAAGTTTCTTCCCGTTGAAAGGTGTTCTGTAAAGTACCGACAGAGTTGTCCTTGTGTCCCTTACTTTGCAGGCTTTTGTCGTCTACTGAATAAGTCTGACATGTTCACATCTGAATAGGCTCAGCAGTTGACTTCTATGCTCCAGTTAATCTTCATATCTGATTCATCAACTGCTTCGCCTCTGAATGTTCTTTATCACATCTGATTCAGCTTCTGCTCATATCTGAACTAGTCTTCGATCTTTGATCAGCTTCTGCTTGCATCTTTTCTTCACATCAGATTTCTCTACGAACTTGATCTAGATTCCTCCTTCACAGCTGATCCAGACTTCTCCTCACATCTGAATCGTTCTTCTGTTCATAGCTGGATCCAGATCTCTTGTCTTCAACATCTGACTCAACTGCTCTTGTCTTCACATCTGTTAAGACTTCACATTTTCGCATGAGACCTGTGCTATTCCCTCCGAAACGGTCCAACGAGCAAGACTCACCATCTTTGCTCGTGACCTAAGTCGCTTTTCGGCCAAATTCCTTTGTTTAGGCCTCCGAAATAGCGTTTACTATTTTCAGATCTTGGTCTGCTACAGTATCAGATCTGATTGAGTTACCGTATTAGATCTGATACATCTCACTGCTGCTCATCTCTCGATGATGTCACAGAATCTGAAATCTTCAGGGATCTGCGAAACTTTCAATGACGTCACGGAATCTTAAATCTTCAATAAACTTATCTTCTGTCTACGTTGCTAATCCAGCTGTGAGCTTTTCTGATAAACATTCGTCTGTCCAGATCTCTCTTGTTGTATTTCCAGCCAACATCTGCACACTTAGTAGAAATATTAGAAACACAATAACAAGTTTTGTGTACTTCAAAACTCAGATCTGGATCTGTTTACACAGATCCATCACTTCTTCTGACGTTAACTGCTATAACTGTGGCAGGACGGTTCAATTCATTGCTGACTGCAGGAATCCCAAGCTGGATGCCAAGAAGCAACCAGATCACGGCACCAGCAAGGATAATAAAGAGAAGAAGTTTTACCGGAAGAGGAAGACGGAGAAGGCCATGATTTATGAGGAAAAAAAGAGTGTGTGGGATGACACAGATTCATAGGAATCCAGCTCAGGAACTTCATCATCAGTGAAAGGGAAGATGAAGTACAATGTCTCATGGCAGATGACACTGAGGAGGTATTTGATTTTTCCAATTTAGAATTCACACGAGGGGACCTAGTCACAACACTAAATGAGATGGTCCAAGGGTACAAAAAGTTGTCTCAGTCTTTCGAGGAATTTAAGGCTGAAAAGGAGAGTTGTGCTATTAAAGCTAAGCTGGTTAGCTCAAGTGAGATGCAAGCTGTTCTTAGTAAGCTGTCTACTGAGGATGATGAACTGAGAAGCAGGTCATAGGAGATTCTCACTGAGAATTGGCGTTTAGCTGAAATTATAAGCTCCTGAACCAAGTCTTCTGCATCCCTAAATAATTTGCATGGAGCTATGAAGCCATCCGGTGATAGATCTGGATTGGGCTACGATAGCAATGACAGCAATGCTGCAGAGACTAATTGTACCCAACAACTAGATAGGACAAAGTTTAAACCATGAAATTTGTAAGATCTAGCGTCGGACTGCCCGTAGAGGCACAATCTGATGATATAAAGATAGCAGCTCAGCCTCCAATCTGAAAAGGAAGATTTTGCGGGTTGGGGTATACAGCTCCCGAGAAGCCTCGAGAAAGCTGGCTAAAGAAGAAAGTTGAACAGATGAGGGGTAAACCCAAATTTGGTGGTAGAAAGCAAAGCCAGTTCTCAAAATCTTCTGTGGAGGATAGGCAGTACAGACCCAGATATAACAATCTCAAATCCAATGGAAAATACACTATGTATCATACTCAATCCAGATCAAAGACCACACACATACTTTGATCCAAGCAATGGTAAATTTGTTAAGATTATCCAAGTGTGGGTCCCGAAAGGATTAATCAAGCATGGACCCAAATGAATCAAAGGATACCAAATCTGTTTATTTGTGATTGCATGAACAACAGGTATCCAGATTGGAGCAATCAACATGGTATCTGGACAGAGGATGTGCGAGGAACATGACTGGAAATACCAAGCTGTTAACAGATATCAAAACAGGCAACGTACCCATGATCACCTTTGGTGACAATTCAAACGGTAACACTGTGGGTAAGGGTAAGCTTACCCATGGTAACATTACTATCAACAACGTTCTCCTAGTTGAGAACTTGTGCTACAATTTGATAAGTATCAGTCAATTGTGTGACAGTAATTATTCAGTTAAGTTTCAAAAGCACACGTGCACTGTTCAAAATCCGGAAGGTCTGACCGTGCTGGTAGATGATCGTTCGGGGAATACCTACAAAATAGACTGGTCAGATCAACCGCATACTGAACAAACGTGCCTAGTATCTGACTCCTCTAAGAGCTGGCTATGGCATCGACGGATGAACCATCTCAATTTCAAAACCATTGCCAATCTGAGTAAGCGTGAGTTAGTTCATGGCTTGCCCAAGATAAAATTTTCAAAAGACAAGGTTTGCTCTGCCTGTCAGCTGGGAAAACATATAAAATCAACTTTTAAAAATAGAGGCATTAACAAAACCTCATGTAAGCTGGAGCTTTTACACATGGATCTTTTTGGTCCCATACCCATTACCAGCTCAGGGGGAATGAAGTACACCCTGTTTGTTGTTGATGATTTTTCAAAATTTACATGGGTGTTGTTTTTAAAATCTAAAGATCAAAATGTCGACCAGCTGATCAAGCTTTTAAAACGTTTACAAAATGACCAATCTTGTAGTGTCAACCGGAAAAGGAGTGACAGAGGAACAGAGTTTTTGAATTTTAAAATTCCTCTTATCTGGATGACATTGGAATCAAGCACGAGTTGTCTGCAGCTAGAACTCCTCATCAAAACGGGTTAGCTGAGTGTATAAATCGTACTTTAAAAGAAGCTACAACAACGATGATTGCTGACTCTGGTACTTTAAAGAAATTTTGGGTTTAAACAGTTAACACAGCTTGCTATACTCCGAACAGATCGATGATTAATAAGCGTCATGGTGTTACCTCATATGAGATCTGGAATGGCAAGAAACCTGATATTGCTTATTTCAGGGTGTTTGGATGTAGATGTTTTATCCATAACAACGGTAAAACATATCTAGAAGATTTCGATGTTAAATCTGATGCAGGTATCTTCCTAGGATACTCAGCCGTGAGCAGAGCATATAGAGTGTTCAACAACAAAACACTAACTGTTGAAGAATCAGCTCACATGGTGTTCGATGAAACCAGTTTCATATCAACACTGCGAAGATTAATTATTTGTGTACTCTTCTGGAGTCAACCAACTTAGATGAATCAAGTGACGACGAGGCACAAAACCGAATCCAAGCTCGAGACCAGCACACACTGGATACACCGATTACCAACGTAGATCTTCAAATTGTTGCGCAAGCTGGTGTCCCAGGTAACATTGAAGTCATTAATTTGACTGATATTGACTCCGTACAGGACCAGCCAGCAACAGGTATGCCATGTGTGTGTGCCGATTCAAGCAACGCTGATCCAGATCATGCGCAAGCTGATCCAGATCGTGTACCAGCTGGGGGAGAACATTCACAAGCTCATAGAGCAACAAGTGATGATCCAGGGGATCCAGCAGTTCCGCAGGGGGAACCAGATGCAAATGACTACTCCCATAATGAAGCATCTACCTCATATAGGCCAGGTTTCCGGTGGAATAAGAATCATCCACCTGAGCTGGTCATCGGTAACCCTACTGCACCTCTTAGGACATGAGGCCAGATGATAAACGAGTCCTTTAACTCTGCATTCATTTCGCGTATAGAGCCTAAGAAGGTAGACGAAGTCTTAGTCGACCCAAGATGGATAGAAGCTATGCAAGAAGAACTTAGTCAATTCGAACATAGCAGAGTATGGCATTTAGTTCCTAGACCTACTGATCAGAACGTAATAGGTACTAAATGGGTCTTTAGGAATACGCTAGATGAAATAGCAACGTAGTTCAAAACAAGGCTAGGCTAGTAGCTCAAGGATATAGACAAGAAGAAGGCATAGATTTTGAGGAATCATTTGCGCCTGTAGCTAGGCTATAAGCCATACGCATTTTCCTTGCATATGGTGCTTATAAGAACTTTAAAGTTATCAGATGGATGTTAAAAGTGCATTCTTAAACGGAATCCTAAAAGATGAAGTGTATGTTACACAAAATCCTGGCTTCGTAGATCATACTAGATCGGAATACGTGTATAAGCTTGATAAAGCTTTGTATGGTCCGAAACATGCTCCCAGAGCTTGGTATGACACTTTGTCCAAATTATTGATCATGATTTTGTTATTGGCTCTATAGATAAGACGTTGTTTAAGTTTGTTAAGAATGAGCATGTCTTATTAGTTCAGATTTATGTCGATGACATTATCTTTGGCTCAAATAATCCGAAGCTTTGTGATAAATTTCCAAGCTTATGCAGGACAAGTTCGATATGAGCATGATGGGGGAGCTGACATTTTTCCTAGGGCTACAAGTGAAGCATCTTGAGGATGGAATTTTCATCAATCAAGCAAAGTACACCAAGGAACTTCTCAAGAAGTTCATGATGGAAAAGTGTTCATCAGCAGCTACTTCGATGAGTGCCTCAATCAAGCTATACAAGGATGAAGCTGGAATTGCCATTGAGGTGACCATGTATCGTGGGATGATTGGTTCTCTTTTGTACCTTACTGCTAGCAGACTGGACATTATGTTCGTTGTTTGTATGTGTGCGGGGTTTCAAGCAGATCCAAAACAGTCTCATTAAATGGCTGTTAAGTGAATTTTAAAATATCTTAAGGGCACACAAAACGTGGGTCTTTGGTATCCCAAAGACTCAAGTTTCAATTTGATTGGTTATAGTGACACAAATTACGCAGGTTGCAATATTGATCGGCGTAGCAGGAGTTGTCAGGCCCCGTGCTAATCAATAAAGATTAATAATACAATTAAGCACATAATCGCGGAAGCATAAAAATAGGGCTTAAAAATTTTTCAAATGTTTGGGCCTGAACAATAAAATCATTCAATCAAAACATTCATACTCAAAATAAGATTTACTCAAATCCACATCACCAACAGGTAATCAATAAACTCAATAACAGATTCCCAAAATACATAGAAACTCAGGGCATCCCCTGGTTCGATACATAATACAATAAACTGGGACTCAACCCAACGGGGATCTACTAGCTGAAGCTCCACTTTGCCCAGCCAGATTACCTGCGTCTCCTGCAATGGGTAACACAGACCCAAAAGAACACAAAAGCAGGAAAGAAATATGAGGTCAAACCTCAATACGAAGAGCACTAAGTAAACAGCAAATCATAAACATTCCGTATCTCAAAACATGAAATGCATGAGGGCTGTCAAAGAATCAGTCATCTAGGCCAACGAGTCAGCTGGCAATAACAAGCGAGCCTCTATACCACGCACAGCCAATCAGTCGGGGAAATCATCGTTCCGTGATATTCAGGTCTGGCCACTCAAATTAACCATCACAGCTCGGTGGTATTCAAGACACGACCAATCAGTCGGTCACCACTCCGATGATAGCATTGTGCCTTTCAGGCGTGACACATCTGCCGGTCGGTCACAATGTGGCTCTGAATCGGTAATCAATCAAATCTCAGGCTCAAGATGTATGCATGAATGCCATTAAATTCAAATCTGATTTAAGCATGCATAACTCACGTAAACAGAACATATAATTCCAACAATGAGCCAAATCTGTTCACGAAAATCATAGGACACAAAGAACACAATTCATGCCTCAAGATACTAACACGCTTATGCCCAAAGCTGTTAACAGAAGCTCAATTCGTACCTCGAACCTCAGATTCTACCTCAACATATCTCACCAGGGCATGGCAACCTCAGCCTTCTCTAATCTGCTTCCTCGCTGGTCTCGGCAAACACAGCAGGAACTGCCTGGGAACTCAAATCTATCAAATCATCTCATAATTTAGCTCAAATCTGAACTCCTATAACTCACTGCCTACGGTCAGAACTCAAAAATTTAAGCATGCATAACTCACGTAAACAGAACATATAATTTCCAACAATGAGCCAAATCTGTTCACGAAAATCATAGGACACAAAGAACACAATTCATGCCTCAAGATACTAACACGCTTATGCCCAAAGCTGTTAACAGAAGCTCAATTCGTACCTCGAACCTCAGATTCTACCTCAACATATCTCACCAGGGCATGGCAACCTCAGCCTTCTCTAATCTGCTTCCTCGCTGGTCTCGGCAAACACAGCAGGAACTGCCTGGGAACTCAAATCTATCAAATCATCTCATAATTTAGCTCAAATCTGAACTCCTATAACTCACTGCCTACGGTCAAGAACTCAAATCTGGTTCAACCACTAATCAAGGGTTCTAACAGCTAAACCTAGCTTAAACGTCAAGGAATCACTTACCCAGAAGCTCAGAAGAGCTGAGGAACTCTCGGGTTCACTGTCACGGAAATTCACGAAGACTGCAAATCCTTCGTGCTCCTCCTACGCGTCGATCCACAACTCCAGACTGGTATCAATCGAAAGAGCTAAGAAAAACAAACCCAGCGCCACCAATCTTGCTCTAAACAACGGCAAAAATCGACGGCAATCTAACGGAGAAGGGTTTGGTGAACAGTAACTATCGATGGTTTTGAAGAAGACGATAGGAAATATAGGGGTCGAAAATACTCTAAGTGTTAATCAACACTTGAATATAAATTCTCGAGTCAAAGTCTACAGTGAAAATCATTCACCGACCTATTCAGATCTCAGCAACAGATCCTAGCGCTAAGGCACAAGTCCTCAAATCTGGATCCAGCGCTAACTCAAATCTGAGTGTGCTACGCTAAACGCAAGCGTAACTAATCAGAATGACGACGTACCAAGGTTCCCGCTAACACAAGCAAAACGACGTCGCCCACTCGGATCTGAATAACACTAACAGTATCGGTCAAACCAGCAACGTTGACTAACACGTGGCATCTTCTCGCTAACTCTCACATCTGCGTTCGCTCGTCTACACAGCTATCACCCGCTAGAGCCACATCTGAGTACTCACATCTGAGCACTCACAGGAATCATATTCCGACAAAAAAACTCAACGAATCAACTCCAAATTCAACGCAAATTTCATCCGATAGAAACCAGCGACTCAAATCTGAGAAAAATCATCAACCAGATTTGGCCAAAATCCTCAAACCCGAAATTCAGAAATCACTACTCCCGTGACTAATCCTTAGCCAAATCTGATTAATCACTAATTACCGAATCTTAGACCTCACATTCTCCCCACCTTAAGAGATTTCATCCTCGAAATCAAAGGTACACATAGGGCATAATCAACAAAACTCCAGAACCAGCACAACTCCACTGTCAAAGCTCAAACAAGTGAGGCCATTCTTGTCTCATCTTCTCTTTAACTTCACAGGTAGCTTCCTCTCAACCATGCTTACTCCATTGGACCATCACCAACGGAATTATCTTATTCCTCAACTGCTTCTCCTTCCTATCCAGAATTTGCACTGGAATTCAACATAACTCAAGGACTGATCCAGCTCCACTTCATCGGTTCTCAACACATGGGACGGATCTGGCTCATATTTCCTCAACATTGACACATGAAAAACATCATGCATCGCTGCTAACTCATCAGGCAGCTGCAATCTATAAGCCAACTGTCCAATCCTCTCAACAATTTCAAATGGTCCAACGAATCTAGGAGCTAACTTGCCCTTGAATCTGAACCTCATCACGCTCTTGAAAGGAGAAATCTTGAGAAACACTTGATCTCCAACTTCAAACTCCAACGGTCTGCGTCTTCTGTTGGCATAGCTAGTGAAGCAATCTTGTGCAGCTTTCATTCTACTATGAATCAACGAAACCTGATCTCTCATGTGCTGCACAAACTCAGGGGTCGAAAGCTGTTTCTCACCAAATTCTTCCCAAAAGATCGTAGATCTACACTTGCGACCATACAACGCTTCAAATGGTGCCATCCCGATAGTCACTTGGTAGTTGTTGTTATAAGAAAATTCAACCAAGGATAGCGAATCCTGCCAGCCACCACTGAAATCCATTACAATTTCTCGCAGCATATCTTCTAAAGTCTGAATGGTCCTCTCAGATTGGCCATCTTTCTGGGGGTGATAAGCGGTAATCATAGCCAATCTCGAACCCATAGCTGCTTGCAAACTCTTCCAAAATCGAGATGTGAATCTTGGATCTCTATCGGACACTGTCGAAACAGGCACTCCATGCAATCTAACCACATGGTCAATGTAAGTTTCGCCAATTTATTCATCGAACACCTCACATCCTAGGGAATGAAATGGGCTGACTTTGAAAGTCTATCAATCACTATCCAAATCGCATCGCATCCCCTACTTAATTGAGGTAAATGAGTCACAAAGTCCATGGCGATGTGCTCCCAATTCCACTGAGGCACTTCTAAACTCTGCAACAGTCCACCAGGTCTCATCCTTTCAGCCTTGACCTGCTGACAGTTCAACCATCGAGCAACGAAACCAGAAATGTCACTCTTCATGCCTTCCCACCAGTAGTGAGACTTCAAAGCGTGGTACATCTTTCGCTTGCCCGGATGCACACTATATCGACTACAATGTGCTTCATTCAAAATAGTCTCTTTCAAATCAATCAGGTTCGGAACCACTAATCTTCCACGAAATCTCAAACACCCATCAGAAGCAACAGTAAAATCATTAGACTGACCATTCTGAGCCTTAATCTTCAACTCATGAATATAAGGATCAGTCCTCTGTGCCTCTCTGATGTCAATCACAATCTATGGTTCAACCTGAATCGAAGAAACTACAAAATACTGATCACTCGGCTGGAATCGCCAACCAAAAGTATTCAACTGCTCGTGGATTCTCGAGATACTCAAAGATGTTAGCATTGCAGACTGGGCTTTCCTACTCAAAGCATCGGCTACTAAGTTCATCCGTCCAGGCTGATACTGAATCTCACAATCAAAATCCTTGAGCAACTCCATCCAACGAAGCTGTCTCATATTCAGATCTGATTGGGTGAAGATGAACTTCAAGCTCTTGTGGTCTGTGTACACCACAAACTCCTCACCATACAAGTAGTGACGCCAAATCTTCAAGGCAAAAACAATCACGGCCAATTCCGAATCATGAACGGGGTATCTGGTCTCGTGGGGCTTCAACTGTCGAGACGCATACGCAATCACGTACCTGTTCTGCATCAGAACACACCCTAAACCACTCAGAGAAGCATCGGAGCAAACAACGAAACCTCCAGATCCATATGATAAAGCCAACACAGGACCAGTAGTCAACTTCTCCTTAATTGTCTGAAAACTCATCTCGCATTCATATGTCCAAACAAACTTCCTATCCTTCTGGGTCAACTGAGTCATCGGTCTTGCTATCGAAGAGAACTTCTCAATGAAACGCCTATAATAGCCGGCCAAACCCAAGAAACTACGGATCTCGGACACATTTCTAGGTCGCTCCCAGTTAAGAACTGCTTCGACCTTACTAGGATCCACAGAAATTCCTTGTGCAGAGATGACATGACCAAAAAGATTACTCTATCCAGCCGGAATTCACACTTGCTGAACTTGGCATACAACTGCGATTCTCTCAACTTCTGCAATACCAATCTCAGGTGCTCCTTATGCTCTCTGAAACTCCTCGAATATACCAAGATTTCATCTATGAAGACAATCACGAATCGATTGATATACTCGTTGAAGACGCGATTCATCAAATCCATGAAAACAGCAGGGGCATTCGTCAACCCAAACGGCATCACAAGAAACTCAAAGTGCCCGTATCTCGTCCGAAAAGCTGTCTTCGCTGCATCAGCATCTCTAATTTACAATTGGTGATAATCAGAGCGCAAGTCGATATTCGAGTATACGTCCGATCCTTGCAACTGATCAAAAAAGTCATCAATCCTCGGGCAACGGATATTTATTCTTGATCATTGCTTTGTTCAACTGCCTAAAATCCACGCACATCCTCATAGATCCATCTTTATTCTTTACAAACAAAATCGGAGCTCCCCAAGGCGACATGATCGGACTGATGAAGCCTTTATCAAGAAGATCTCTCAACTGATCCTTGAGTTCTTTCAACTCAGCTGGCACCAAATGATACGGAGCTATAGAAATCGGGGCTGTCCATGGCACCAACTCTATACTAAAATCGATCTCTCTTCTCGGAGGAAATCCAAGAATCTCACACGTCTGGGAATTCTCGAACAATCGGAATATCACTCAACTCCAATCATGACTCTTGGGAAACATCGAGCGCATAAATCATAAATCCAGTGTTACCCAGCGACAACAAACTAAACATCTCCATGGCGGACACCAGTGGAATCTTCGAGCGCGAATCAGCATCGTAGAAATCCCACTTCTCTCCCGACTCGGGGCGAAATCTCACCACACCATGGAAACAATCAACAGTAGTCTTATAGCTGGACAACACATCCATTCCCAAGATACAATCAAAATCCTTCATCTCCAAAGAGATCAAATTCGCCACTAGCACATTCTGATCAAACCAAATCACAGAATCCACCACAATCTCACGGGACATCAACCACACACCAGCAGGAGTAGACACAGACACAACATCACACAGTGGGGTAATTCTCAACCCACACTCATGCACAAACCATGCAGAAATAAAGGAGTGTGATGCTCCTGTATCAAATAAAACTCTCGCAGAAAAATCAAAGATAGAGCATGTACCTACGATAACTCCACTAGGTATCTCATCAGCCTGCTCCCTTGACAAGACATTCACCTGGGCCTGCTGCGGTCCCAGAAACTGAGGTGTCGAAGGTCCTCCAGCCGAACCTTGCTGTGAAGGAACCGAAGACTGTCCCCTCAACAAAGGACACACTCTAAGGAAGTGTCCAGGCTGCCCATAGTTGTGGCAAGTCCCCTGAACTCCACGGCACTGCGAAGTCATGTGCTTACCACTGCACTACCCACATGACACTCCTCCCGATCCACTGCCACCAGAGCTCACCGAACCAGAGGAACTAGAATTTGAATTTCTCTTAAACTGCTTCCCATGAGGCCTGAACCTCTGACGGTTTGATTGCTGTGAAGTCTGAGGAGACTGGGAAGTATGCGTCCCTTCAGGCGCATGATAGTAACCTCGTCCAACTGTCATCGGAACCTGCATCGGCACATCCAACAAACTCTCCTCAAAATCAACTGCTCGATCCACATCCTCAGCATACGTCAATGGGGCTACAGCCAACACCAACTGAAACAACTCTGGCCTCAATCCCTTAATAAACTTGTTCTTCTTCGTTCGCTCCTGGCTAGCAACATGAGGGACATACGCCAGAAGTGAAGAAAACTGCCTGGCATACTCAGCAACCTTAAAATTCCCTTGCTTCAGGTTATCAAACTCCCTCTCTCGGTTATTGAAGTACGACTCTGGGGTATACTCCTGTCGAAACGCGGCACAGAATCTCTCCCAAGAAACCAAGACTCCGGTCTCTCTCATCACTCTATAAGTACCCTTCCACCAACGTTGAGCATGCTCCCTCAACTGCAAAACGGCTAACTTCAGTCTCCGCTCTGCGGTGTACTCCAAAGTATCAAACAAGTCCTCCATGTGCTCCAACCAGCCTTCAGCCAAAAGACCACCCTCGGCGCCAGTGAACGTAGGGGGATTCGTTCTCTGGAACCTAGCCAAGACTAGCTCCATCTCGCCTATCTGTCTCGTCACATCCTCCACCTCTGCTTGTCTCTCTCTACGACGCAAAGGTATATTCTGCTGAACATCCTCGTCACTCTCCGAGGCCCTAGACTCCTCAACGGTACGTCTAGCAGTCCTATCTCTACCTCTCCTCGACGGCATCTCTAAAAGACACTCAGGGTAAGGACTAACAGCAGATAAATCACAGAGGCATGTAATATAATCACATAAGCTACAGAGTCAATCAAAATCAAATCTAAACTATGTGCCTAGACTCGAGTCCATCTCGCCTATCTGTCTCGTCACATCCTCCACCTCTGCTTGTCTCTCTCTACGACGCAAAGGTATATTCTGCTGAACATCCTCGTCACTCTCCGAGGCCCTAGACTCCTCAACGGTACGTCTAGCAGTCCTATCTCTACCTCTCCTCGACGGCATCTCTAAAAGACACTCAGGGTAAGGACTAACAGCAGATAAATCACAGAGGCATGTAATATAATCACATAAGCTACAGAGTCAATCAAAATCAAATCTAAACTATGTGCCTAGACTCGAGTGTGATAGAAAGAAAACGATCTTATCCCAGTTTAAGCTCTGATACCAAAAATGTCAGGCCTAGTGCTAATCAATAAAGATTAATAATACAATTAAGCACATAATCGCGGAAGCATAAAAATAGGGCTTAAAAACTTTTCAAATGTTTGGGCCTGAACAATAAAATCTTCAATCAAAATATTCATACTCAAAATAAGATTTACTCAAATCCACATCACCAACAGGTAATCAATAAACTCAATAACAGATCCCCAAAATACAGAGAAACTCAGGGCATCCCCTGGTTCGATACATAATAAAATAAACTGGGACTCAACCCAACGGGGATCTACTAGCTGAAGCTCCACTCTACCCAGCCAGATTACCTGCGGCTCCTGCAATGGGTAACACAGACCCAAAAGAACACAAAAGCAAGAAAGAAATACGAGGTCAAACCTCAGTACGAAGAGCACTAAGTAAACAGCAAATCATAACATGCCGTATTTCAAAACATGAAATGCATGAGGGCTGTCAAAGAATCAGTCATCTAGGCCAACGAGTCAGCTGGCAATAACAAGCGAGCCTCTATACCACGCACGGACAATCAGCTGGGGAAATCATCGGTCCGTGATATTCAGGTCTGGCCACTCAAATTAACCATCACAGCTCGGTGGTATTCAGACACGACCAATCAGTCGGTCACCACTCCGATGATAGCATTGTGCCTTTCAGGCGCGACACATCTGCCGGCCGGTCACAATGTGGCTCTAAATCGATAATCAATCAAATCCCAGGCTCAATATGTATGCATGAATGCCATTAAATTCAAATCTGATTTAAGCATGCATAACTCACGTAAACAGAACATATAATTCCAACAATGAGCCAAATCTGTTCACGTAAATCACAGAACACAAAGAACACAAAAAACACAATTCATGCCTCAAAATACTAACACGCTTATGCCCAAATATGTTAACAGAAGCTCAATTCGTACCTCGAACCTCAGATTCTACCTCAACATATCTCACCAGGCCACGGCAACCTCAGCCTTCTCTAATCTGCTTCCTCGCTGGTCTCGGCAAACATAGCAGGAACTGCCTGGGAACTCAAATCTGTCAAAGCATCTCATAATTCAGCTCAAATTTGAACTCCTATAACTCACTGCCTACGGTTAAGAACTCAAATCTGGTTCGACCACTAATCAAGGGTTCTAACAGCTAAACCTAGCTTAAACGGCAAGGAATCACTTACCTAGAAGCTCAGAAGAGCTGAGGAACTCTAGGGTTCACTTTCGCGAAAATTCACGAACACTGCAAATTCTTCGTGCTCCTCCTACGCGTTGATCCACAACTCCAGACTGGTATCAATCGAAAGAGCTAAGCAAAACGAACCCAGCGCCACCAATCTTGCTCTAAACAGCGACAAAAATCGATGGCAATATAACGGAGAAGGGTTTGGTGAACAGTAACTATCGAGGGTTTCGAAGAATACAATAGGAAATATTGGGGTCGAAAATACTCTACGTGTTAATCAACACTTGCATATAAATCCTCGAGTCAAAGTCTACAATGAAAATCAGTCACCGACCTATTCAGATCTCAGCAACAGATCCTAGTGCTAAGGCACAAGTCCTCAAATCTGGATCCCGCGCTAACTCAAATCTGAGTGTGCTACGCTAAACGCAAGCGTAACTAATTAGAACGACGAAGTACCAAGGTTCCCGCTAACACAAGCAAAACGACGTCGCACTGCCTCACATCTGAAGCAGATCTCAACGCTCACTTGGATCTGAATAACGCTAACAGCATCGGTCAACCCAGCAACATTGACTAACACGTGGCATCTTATCGCTAACTCTCACATCTTTGTTCGCTCGCTACACAGCTATCACCCGCTAGAGCCACATATGAGTACTCACATCTGAACACTCACAGGAATCATATTCCGATAGAAAAACTCAACGAATCAACTCCAAATTCATCGCAAATTTCATCCGATAGAAACCAGCGACTCAAATATGAAAAAAAATCATCAACCAGAATTGGCCAAAATCCTCAAACCTGAAATTCAGAAATCACTACTCCCGTGACTAATCCTTAACCAAATCTGATTAATAACTAATTACCGAATCTCAGACCTCACACAAGTGGTTGTTAGTTCTTGGGTGACAGGTTAATCCTGGTTTAGTAAGAAGCAGACATCAATCGCAACATCTACAGCTGAGGCAGAGTACTTAGCAGCTGGGAGCTGTTGTGCTCAAATTCTATGGATACAACAACAGCTCAAGGACTACGGCGTTTATGAAAAAGAAGCACCCATTTTTCACGACAACACAAGTGCAATAGCGATCAATCAGAACCTCGTGCTGCACTCCAGGACCAAGCATATTGACATCAGACATCATTTCATTTGAGACCATGTGCTGAAGAAGGACGTTCGGGTGGAGCATGTGCCAACAGATCAGCAAGTTGCTGATATCTTGATAAAGCCTCTATCGAACGCTAAGTTTTCTTATTTTAGAAACATTTTAGGTCTTCTGGATATGTCTTGATATTTTTCTGCCTACATTTGTTTAGGGGGAACATATAGATTCAAACAGATAAGCCTAAAACTCGACTGTTTGTCACCGAGCTGGTCAGCTCTGGCTGATCTGGTCCAGCTTAGAGACATAAACAGTAGATGTTTATCACGGTGTTTGAGTTAATGTTTCAGCGCTGGTATATTAAATCGAGCGGTTGAGATTGGTTAGTCTTTGATTATCGAAATCACCGCTTGTTAGAGTAGATGCCCAACTAGCCAACTTGTGGCATGTGGGTTTTTATTGACTCTTGTATATGACAGTCTTTATATATGTTATTCGCATTTATTTATGGCGTTCTTTATTTTTATTGTGTTATATGATGTTAACAATTGTGTTGGATAAAGACCTAGAATGCACCATAGTGTATGTTAGATGTGATAGTGGATATGATGGCTATCATTAAACACATCTAATAGTCACTGTGCATTCTGAATTCGTTCCTAGTCTATTGGGCCGTCAAAATGAGGATAAGGCCGCCCGAGCTTGAGACTAGCGTCTGCGATGTGAAGTACCATGTTTCATTGGTAGGGAACATTGTGATGTTTTGAGCATGCAGATGGATAGTGACCTGGTGATCTATCGAACTACCCTCGTTCGGACTTTCCAAGTAGTTACCGTTTGTCGAGTGGATAAGTCCGAGGTCTTGGTTGTACTGATTAGTCCTCACTACTCGAAACGTCATTGAGACTATACATGATAGGCGTCTCACTTTGACCCGTTTGCCTACTCACTTGGGGTCATTAGGCGACGGGATTGGGTGAGGTCCCGATGCATGTAGGAGTCGATGCTTCGTTGTCGAGGATTCACCGCTCGCTCTCATGCGTGGATATCCTATGCTATCTGAGGGGATAATAGTGTATAAATATCTGTCCAGAGTACTGGATGTGTTTTAGGTAAATGGGTTTGCCTAGTAACACTCGTGATGTCACTATTCGATCTCCAAGATGTATGCATAGCTATCAGATCTCTAGCGACTCTCGATTTACCAATGGTCGTTGATCTGATCGGGATATTTGTGTTGAAAGAACCGTACTGTACGCTAACCACGACCAACTGGTTCTTGCGGGCACCATCAGTGATACCTAGGGGATCATGGCGCGATGTTGCTAGGCGCTTTACCATGATCCGTTGGGCAAGTCCGAAATTGTGATTTCGGAGTCACAATGGTTGTGGGCCCATGGCTAGCTGTATCCCTGAACCATTGAGGGTCACACAAGTACTGGATTCATGATTCCCGCACGGAAACTGAGCTCAATGCGTTGAGCATAGGAGGAGGATTTTAGGGAGTGCGACTTCCTAAAAGTCAACAGGGGTCAAATTGCGATTTCCCAAAGTTGAGGGGCATAACTGTCATTTTGGTCTAGGTGGTCTGAAAAATTGTTTTCGCGTCATAATAGTCAGTTTTGGAAACCATAACTGTCATTTTGGTCTAGGTGGTCTGAAAAATTGTTTTCGCGTCATAATAGTCAGTTTTGGAAACTGAGTCGATCGGTCTGATCTGATCGTCGATAGGAGTTATGATGAAGCCATGGTGATGCGGTTGAACCGAATGTTCATATATTGGACTGGGCCCGCCCCAGGTCCATTGGGCCGGTTCAAGCCATCACTTATTTAATTAGACCTAGGGCTACCATGAGAAACACACAAGATACAACCTAGCTCTCATAGCCGCCCACCCTCTCCCACACGTCTCACGCCGCCGCCGACCGCCCATCGCCGCCGCCCGCGGCCGCCGCCGCCGTCGCCCGGTTTTTCACATGATCGGACTTGTTTCGATCACGGCGACGAGGAGAATCCATTCATGCTAAAATCCGTCAGATCTTCTAGTGCAGATTGACGGAGGAAGATTGTTTCCGGTCGTGGACCTGATTGACGATCTACCGCCGCCTACCGTTTGAAGTGTCGGTTTCCTCGTGAAACTGGTCGGAGCCAGGCGCTTAGACGCCAGCAAGGTAGCAATTCGATAAACGCCCTATGAATGTTTATTGATTGTTTTTAATGTATTGAACGTTTATCGGGGCAACTTTTAACTTCCGCTGCGCCCCACGGAAACGGGATCCGGATCCACCATTGTATGCCAACAGTGGTATCAGAGCCAAGGCTCGGATCCTTCAATACATGTTTGTGTCTTATTGCATCAGATTTCGATTTTTTTAAAAATCAAAAAAAAAAAAATTTTTGGTCGCCGGTACTGTAGCAGCCGCACGGGGGTACTGTAGCGGCCGCACGTAGGCACTGTAGCGGCCGCACGTCGGCACTGTAGCGGCCGCACGTCGGCACTGTAGCGGCCGCGCGCCGGGACTGTAGCGGCCGAACGCAGGGACTGTAGCGGCCGAACGCAGGTACTGTAGCGGCCGCACGCCGGCGTACCCGAGGCGGCGTTGCGACGCTGTTTTTCGACTCCTTTGGATTTTCGGGCCTGTCCCGGACGGCCCGAGGGGTGTTTGGGCCAATATTCGATATTGGGCCGATTTTGGTCGATTTTGAAATTTTTGAGATTTTGGGCCTAAAATTGTTTTAAGCCCAATATGATGCAATTAAAATTGCAAAATATGATTTTAGTTATGAAATATGATTTTATAATTAAAATATGATTTTGTTGATTAAAATATGATTTTATCGACAAAATCGATTTTATTATAAAATGCGATTTTGTAATTAAAATATGATTTTGTGGGTAAATAATTTGATTATTTAAATTTATGCATATTAATTAGATTGATTGCATGTTTGGGATGATCGAGAGTCGTGCCCAACGTGTTAGGTGTATGCTTTAGGTTTTGCGATTTCGATTGTAATATATTGTTGATTTTGTTGGACAGGATCCGGATCCGCACCCCGGCAGGCAGCGGAAGAACAAAAATTTGACCGGGATGCGATCAATACGAGTAATCATACAAACATATGTATCAACATACATAGGGTGTTTCAACGAATTACCTGTCTGGCACTTGTGCCTGGCTCCAACCGGTGTTTCAAGAACCCGGCGCTTCTCGGTTGATTGCGGTAGATTCGTCAATCCGGTCCACGACCAGATTCGAGGCTCCTTCGTCAGACTGCACTAGAAGTCCTGACGAGATCAGCACGATCGGATTCTCCACGTCGAACTGGCCGGAACAAATTTCCGGCAACGAACGGCGGCGGGCGGCGGCGGCGGCGGCTTGGAGAAGAAAGGGAGGCGGCGGTGCTTAGGGTTTTAGGGTTATGATTAATTGAGTTGTGTTATATCAATCAATTAAGTCTAATCACATATATATATAGACTTAATATTGGACTTGGGCCGGTCCAACGGGCCCGGGTCCAAATGACGATATAAATCGCTGCGACTTCATCGCAACTCCGATCACCGGTCAGATCGGATCGATCGACTCAGTTTCCAAAACTGAATGTTATGATGTGAAAAACAATTTTTCAGATCATCTAACCCTAAATAGCAAAATGACCGTTTTGCCCCTCAACAGAGTCAAATCCCGGTTTGACCCCTGTTGACCTTTAGGAAGTCATACTTCCCGAAATCCTCTTCTCGGCTCAACACATTGAGCTGAGTATCCGTGTGGGAGTTGCGAATCCAGTACTTGTGTGACCCTCAATGGTTCAGGGATACAGCTAGCCGTGGGCCCACAACCATTGTGACTCCGGAATCACAATTCCGGACCTACCCAACGGATCATGGTAAAGCGTCTAGCAACATCGCCCCATGATCCCCTAGGTATCACTGATAGTGCCTGCAAGAACCAGTCGGTCGTGGTTAGCGTACTGTACGGTCCTTTCAATCCATATATCCCGATCAGATCAACGACCATTGGTAACCCAACGGATCATGGTAAAGCGTCTAGCAACATCGCCCCATGATCCCCTAGGTATCACTGATAGTGCCTGCAAGAACCAGTCGGTCGTGGTTAGCGTACTGTACGGTCCTTTCAATCCATATATCCCGATCAGATCAACGACCATTGGTA
>KV006347.1:155649-166291 GCA_001598015.1 Dorcoceras hygrometricum
TTGGAAGGCTGTGAAGGATATTCTTAAGTACTTGCGAAGGACTAAGAATATGTTCATGGTCTATGGGTGTGGTGAACTGAAATTGGAAGGCTACACTGATTCTAGCTTCCAATGTGACGTGGATGATTCGAAGTCTACCTCTGGATTTTGATTCATGCTCAATGGTGGTGCTGTCTCTTGGAAGAGTTCCAAGCAAGACACCATCGCGGATTCAACCACTGAGGCTGAGTACATCGCAGCATCAGCTGCTGCTAAGGAGGCGGTTTGGATGAGGAATTTCGTCCAAGAGTTGGGAGTCATTCCTGATGGAGTTGGTCTAGTCCCGGTGTACTACGACAACACGGGTGCCGTTTCGCAAGCAAAGGAGCCTAGGTCTCACCAAAGATCCAAACATATACTGAGGAAATACCACATAATCCGGGATATTGTGGCTAGAGGTGACATAGCAGTTGAGAGAGTCGCCTCTGCGGACAACATTGCTGATCCACTTACGAAGCCCTTGCCAGGACCGTTGTTTGAAAAACATCACGAAACAATGGGACTACGTCTGATGAGTAGTTGGCTATAAAGCAAGTGGGAGATTGTTAGAGTAGATGCCCAACTAGCCAACTTGTGGCGTGTGGGTTTTTATTGACTCTTGTATATGACAGTCTTTATATATGTTATTCGCATTTCTTTATGGAGTTCTTTATTTTCATTGTGTTATATGATGTTAACAATTGTGTTGGATAAAGACCTAGAATGCACCATAGTGTATGTTAGATGTGATAGTGGATATGATGGCTATCATGAAACACATCTAATAGTCACTGTGCATTCTGAATTCGTTCCTAGTCGATTGGGCCGTCAAAATGAGGATAAGGCCGCCCGAGCTTGAGACTAGCATCTGCGATGTGAAGTACCATGTTTCATTGGTAGGGAACATTGTGATGTTCTGAGCATGCAGATGGATAGTGACCTGGTGATCTATCGAACTATCCTCATGCGGACTTTCCAAGTGGTTACCATTTGTCGATTGGATAAGTCCGAGGTCTTGGTTGTACTGATTAGTCCTCACTACTCGAAACGTCATTGAGACTCTACATGATAGGCGTCTCACTTTGACCCGTTTGCCGACTCACTTGGGGTCATTAGGCAGCGGGATTGGGTGAGGTCCCGATGCATGTAGGAGTCGATGCTTCGTTGTCGAGGATTCACCGCTCGCTCTCATGCGTGGATATCCTATGCTATCTGAGGGGATAATAGTGTATAAATCTCTGGCCAGAGTACTGGATGTGTTTTAGGTAAATGGGTTTGCCTAGTAACACTCGCGATGTCACTATTCGATCTCCAAGATGTATGCATAGCTATCGGATCTCTAGCGACTCTCGATTTACCAATGGTCGTTGATCTGATCGGGATATATGTGTTGAAAGGACCGTACTGTACGCTAACAACGACCAACTGGTTCTTGCAGGCACTATCAGTGATACCTAGGGGATCATGGCGCGATGTTGCTAGGAACTTTACCATGATCCGTTGGGCAAGTCCGAAATTGTGATTTCGGAGTCACAATGGTTGTGGGCCCATGGCTAGCTGTATCCCTGAACCATTGAGGGTCACACAAGTACTGGATTCATGATTTCCGCACGGAAACTGAGCTCAATGCGTTGAGCAAAGGAGGAGGATTTTAGGGAGTGCGACTTCCTAAAAGTCAACAGGGGTCAAATTGCGATTTCCCAAAGTTGAGGGGCATAACTGTCATTTTGGTCTAGGTGGTCTGAAAATTATTTTCGCATCATAATAGTCAGTTTTGGAAACTGAGTCGATCGGTCCGATCTGATCGTCGATCGGAGTTATGATGAAGCCACGGTGATGCGGTTGAACCGAATGTTCATATATTGGACTGGGCCCGCCCCAGGTCCATTGGGCCGGTTCAAGCCCATCAATTATTTATTTAGACCTAGGGCTACCATGAGAAACACACAAGATACAACCTAGCTCTCATAGCCGCCCACCCTCTCCCACACGTCTCACGCCGCCGTCGACCGCCCGCCGGCCGCCGCCGCCGTCGCCCGGTTTTTCGCGTGATCGGACTTGTTTCGATCACCGCAACGAGAAGAATCCATTCGTGCTAAAATCCGTCAGATCTTCTAGTGCAGATTGACGGAGGAAGATTGTTTCCGGTCGTGGACCTGATTGACGATCTACCGCCGCCTACCGTTTGAAGTGCCGGTTTCCTCGTTAAACTGGTCGGAGCCAGGCGCCTAGACGCCAGCAAGGTAGCAATTCGATAAATGCCCTATGAATGTTTATTGATTGTTTTTAATGTATTGAACGTTTCTCGGGGCAACTTTTAACTTCCGCTGTGCCCCCGGGAAACGGGATCCGGATCCGCCATTGTATGCCAACACCGCTTATCTCTGTCAATTCCTTGCAGGTTACTTTCGAATCAGTGTTGAGCATGGAGCATATTGGGATGGTGAAGATGTTAAAGAATCTGGAAGAATCAGTGCTGAAAGGATTTCTGGGTGTTCAGTGTTCAGTATATGAAGGGGATGTGATAGATTTTTTCGCAAATGCGACGGTTATTGCTGGAACGATTGTAAGCTTTGTGGCCAACAAGAAGATGGTAATAACAAAAGATTTTTTTGCAATGATGTTTCAACTGCCCACAGAAGGATTGGTAGGCTTTAGTGATATTCCGAGATGAAGATGATATTTTCTGGTACTTATGTTGCTTTACGACCATCGAACAAGAAGAAGTAGATGAAAGTTGAGTACCGTCTACTGAATGACATTGTAGCAAACGCACTGTGCGCCAAAGCTGGTTCTTTCGATGTGGTAACATCTGAGAAGTTTGATTTGATAGTGGATATCAGTGCCGGTCTAAAGGTGAACTAGGGGCACATTCTGTTCCAGACATTGGTTGCTATGGTGCATACCCCTAGTAGACAGTCTCAGAGATTTGCGATACAGTTGAGTCTTTCTGCTGTAGAAGGTAGTAAAATTAGACCTCGGGGAGTCTGCCAAGCTGCATCACTGAAGGTGTTGAACAACAAATCTGTTCACCTATATGAAGAATAATTTAGTTGTTGCTCAAGATGGTGAGCCGAGAAAGCCGTATGGGGACACAGTCAGTGGTGCTGAGGGTCTGCAGTCGCTGACAAACAGGCCGGAGAAGGAAGTTGTTGCAAAGAAGAAGATAGTGAAGGAGAAGGATGTGGAGAAGAAGCAGGAGAAAGTTGTAGTGATGAAGAAGCCAACGGTGGCTGGGAGCCAAGCTGCTCCAGCAAAGTCCAAGTCTGGGACCAGCTTAGATGAGGATTTACACCCTTTTGTCCGAACTGGGCGCAGTGCAGAAAGGTGGCGCTGCACCAAAGTGCAAACTGGTTTTGGATTCATCTGATTTGGAGTCCACTGTGTCCCTCCCTCTAGTGCAGATTACAAATAAGCAGAGGGTGAAAAGGACAAAGCCGGTGAAGCAAACTGCTGTTGATAGAGCAGAATCAAATCCCGGTCCGATTCCTAAAATTCCAACAGTGGCTGAGGATGCTTCTACCGCTTCTGCTCCAGAAGAGAATGTGGAGTTTACTGAAGCAGTGGAGGCACAAGTTGTTGACAATGAGCGTTCCATTGTGGTCAGGTCTGAACCTCAACAACCAGCTCAACAATGTATTACTTCTGCTGGAAAAGGTAATTTTGCTCCCGTGGAGATTCGGGAAATCAACTGGGCTACTCATTTCCTTCCTAAGATAGACCCAACTGTGAAAGGCAAAGAGATTCTTGAAGCTTATTCCCTGCCAAACCCAGTGGAGGAGCACTGTCTGTTGGTTCTCAACTCAGCTTGGGAAAATGTGTCCAGCAAGATGTGTGAATATGATAAGTGGGCACACTTCCACATTGAGGTAAGGCTAAATACTGTAACGTGGATGAAGCCCATTGAAAGTTTGGCTAGAATAGAAGATGAGTTTATGTCATGGGCTGAGAATAAGCTGGTGTCTGAATTGTTGGAGCGGAGGATGTTGGTGTTGTATAAGATGTATGAGGTGGAGTTGAAGAAGAGGGTAGGAGAGCATCGAGCCAACTTGATCCAGTTGAGCCGTCTGCAAATTATGATCATATGTATTCGGTTTCTCAACCGCGAGCTTAAGGTAATCATAATGCAGCACAGGCCTCTGCAAAAACTAGATGGTCTATCCCTTCTGGTTCCAGAGTCCTCAGTCGCAGGTTCTACTCCAGATGATCTTCTACTAATCACCTGCACTGTGGGGCGCATAGTGTCAAACACATGAACCACAGCTCCAGATCAGGCTTAGAAGCAACCGACTAAGGACGTGGAGCAGATGATTCTTTCCATTGAGCATCAGGCTCACGAGGAAGAACAACCAGCTCCGGAGGCAGAAGAGACTGCGAGGATTGAGTAACATGCTCAGGAGCAGATTGAGGAGATTATTCGGGTTGTACAGAATGTGGAGAAGACAGAGGATGTGAATTCTCAAGAGCATCCGGCTGAGGAGGAGGAGGAGGAGCATCGGGCTCAGGAGGAGGAGCGTCCGGCTCAGGGAGATGAGCAACAGGCTCAAGAATAACCAGCTCATGAAGCAGAGCAGACAGTTGAGCATCAGGCTCAAGCTGGTTCTTCCCCATCCAGCCCAAGTCCTTTTAGTTCTTCTGTAAATATTTCTCATTCAGTAGGAAATAATGAGGACCGTCAGGGTTCCCAGCCCTTTTGGTTTACAGATGGTGTGATATACAGCCGATAGAGAGAATAGAAGCGAAGAAGATGAAGGAGATTTTTCCCAAGCTGGTCTGCAGCCGATAAATTTTCTAGACCCCAAGCTGATTTTGATGATGCTTTAGATCTTAAAGAGGTGAAACGAGTATTCGAGTCCCTGGATTCTAAAGTTGATATGATAAATGATACTCAGACATATATGAAGCATGAATTTTAAATCTCTAGGCGAAATTTATCTAAGAAGATAGATCAGGTGGTATCCAACATCAACTCTTCCCAGACAGCGTTGGAAACCAGTCCGGTTCGTCAATTCACAGATCATCAACATCATATTGCTAGTGACATGGATTTTGTCAAGATGCATCTAGCCGAATTGGTTAATCACTTCAAGGAAGTAAGTGATGCCAAAAAGAGGGAAGGACCTAGCAGCAAAAAGAGACAGATGCTGTAGGCTTTGGGGCGTAGATCTGTATTCATGTGTTCCGCTGATTTTGTACCTAAAAAGTTTTATGTGATAATAAAATCTCTTTTTCTATAAGTTTTGTCATCACTAAAAATGGGGAAATTGTTGAAGTAAATTTATAAGTTTTGGTGAAGACAATAAAAGATATTAATCAGTAAATTTATACTACGTTAAGTATTCAAACCAGATCAGAGTTAAGCTGGTTAAAGATAAACCATCTCAGAAGAACAAAACTAGAATCTTTTCAGTTTACAGTTGATAGAAGAGTAGATTAAGTTCAGATCAGTTTACAAGAGCAAAGTATATCGAAACAGATCAGATAGAACACTTTGCATTCGATAAATTGAGAACAGCTCAGAGCATAACTGGTTCAGTGACAGCATTAGTGAAGGACAAGCCAGATTATTTTAGAAGAGATGGATGCAATCAGGTAGGCTTGCGTTTATATAGAAGAAAAAAGTGAAGATTAATATCTGGAACGGTTTTGATATGCAAATCAGCTTAGAGAGCAGAACATCTTAGAACCATATTAGAAGAGCAGTTCAACGCACAGACCAGATCCGGAAAACCAGCAGTTCAGCGTCTGGTTCCAACCAGTATGGTTTTAAATCATATATGTCTCTTATACGGTCGAACCATAATCACTCTGAATCCGATCCACGACAAATAACCCGATTCCCTTGCTAACTTGTACTATAAAGTTTTTGAAAGATGTCACAAATGGATATGCCATGACGAACCACTTCAAACGAGGTGCGGCAGTGGCGGATCGGCGGTGGTGTTGCTACAGCTGAAGGGAAGGAGGCGGCAGCCGTATGTGTGTGTATGTGGGAGAGAGCTGGAGTCTAGGGCTAGGGTTGTGAAAAAACTATATTGTGTTCACTCTTCCAAAACTAGTCCCCATGGTATCATATTTTATAAAGAATTTCATGGGCTCAATTAGTTTTTTGATGGGCATTGGTAAGCCCAAGCTCATTACAAACTAGTATCGAGTCCATCGTTGTGGCATCATCATAATCCCAATCAACAATCAGATATTGTCTGATGCGTTCAGTATGCGAAACTATTTATGATGTGAAAAAAATTCTCGGACACCTAATTCTAAATATGACAGTCTACTCCACTTCATTGATCTTCGAAGTCATACTCTCATTCTCCTTTTCACCATACTCAACACTTTGAGTTTCATATCCGTACAGGAATTGGAAAACCAGTACTTTTGTGACCCTCAATGGCTCTGGGATACAACTATTCATGGTCTCACAACTCCATGTGACTCAGAGAACACATTCTCCGACTTACCTATCAAATCATGGTAAAGCATCTAGCAACATCGCCTCATGATTACCTAGGTATCACTGATAGTTCTTGCAAGAACCAGTTGGTAATCATTAGCATACAGTACGCTCCCTTCATCTCAAATATCCCGATCGAATCAATGACCATTGGTAAATTGAGAATCTCTATAGATTAGATAACTATGCAATACATCTTAGAGGTTGAATAATGACATCGTTTGTGCAATTAGGTAAACTCTTTTTGTGAGGCTCTCTGCCCACAATTAATCTTCTAATCTTAATCAGTGGTTTATTTAGATAACTAAACAAGTTTAACAATCTAATCTGGTTTATACATAAAAAAAAAAATTTTCATCCGTAGTAGAGTAAATCAGCAGAAGCATCCTTTAATTCAGCTGGTAACGTAAACATGATTCCTTTATACAAAAACATCAAAGTTTACAACGGCTACCAGCTCCATTAGCTAGTACACGTTTAATTTGTACATACAAAACCCGACGTAAGCACTTAAGACCAGTTGAACAAATATCTAGACTATCAGCAGGATAGTAAATCTTCGTGCTGCTGATCTAGCACCTAAGTAGTATCTCTCGCTACCCGTCGTTGCTTCCCACTAGTTCTTTCTTCCTGTTGTCATGCACACATACAAAACAAAACAACAGCCGGATAAACTCCGGTGAGAATCATCTCAATATAATCAGCAGGTACAATAAAATGCATAACAGTGTATCAAATGTAAGTAAATGAAATGACATGAAATGATTCTAGTTCTCCTCTTCAATCTCCGAATTGATTCTATATCGGTTCAACGCCATCAAGATTCGTATCCGATCTTGACATGAATATTCATCTATGAAACCTTCTCCGGCTTCGAAAATCAGGCCAACTCAGTCCTGGGCATTAGAATCAATTCAATTCTCTTCAATATGCAAACTCATGCAAATAGAAAAAAATCCACTACCTGAATATTCATCTATCGAAACCATCTCCGGCTTCAAAAATCAGGCCAACTCAGTCCTGGGCATTAGAATCAATTCAATTCTCTTTAATATGCAAACTCATGCAAATAGAAAAGATCCACTACCTGCGATGGATCGACACACACATAATTCAAGTTCTAAATCAAGAACAGTAATCATATATGTATGTGATTTCAGCGGAATACTCAAGAATTCTCACTCTTGAGTAATCTAGTTCCTGACTCTTCTGTCAGATTATACCTTTGTTTCTCTGTTCTTAAATACGTCAATCAGTGTTCTTACACTCTGTTCTTCACTTCTGAAAATTCTTGCCAAATCAAGAGTCGATAACTGAGTTAAGATCTTCTCAGCATTTCAAATCCATGCTTACTTATAGACAACGCTCTTCTGTGTTTCGTGCAGCATTTCCAACGTATTCAATTCGAGTTCCACGTGTCACGCTGAGTATTCAAACAGGATATACTTCCACCGCTTCGAGGTTGGATAACGATAAACAAATTCCTCAACTGTTGTTCATCGTCCTCAGTCGCTGTTCGACTATCGTTGTTCTTCAGCAGACGCAAGAATCAGTTGTTGTAATAACCAGTCGCAACAACAGTAATCCAGTCGCAACATCAATTCAGTCGCAACACTTCAAAGCTCAAAACGATGTCGTTATAACTAATTCCAACGACGCCGTTACATGTCATCAGCTGGTACTACGTCACTCAAAAGAACCAGCTGCTGATCGCACATCAAAACGGGGTCGCATTGATCCCTCGACTGGATAACCAGCAGATACCAAAATCTCTCGAATGATTTCCAATCTCTCGTCTGGTTGCTAAACGACGACGTATCAAAGCTCATAGTCATAATTCAAAACGCTGTCGTATATTCTCTCAGCTGGAACTAATTTCCCCTCGACTGGTATTGCGTTAGATATCAAAACGACGACGTCTTACCTACGTCATCCTCAATCAGCAGATACAACAATAACCAGCAGACACACATCAATACTCAGCAGGTACATAAACCAGCAGATGCGTAAGAAACTCTTGCTGCTGATTTCTCGTGAGTAACAGTAACTAACACGTGGCGCTTTCTCATTGCCCCTTCTATTCGCGCGTCTGTTTCTAGCTGACATCACACTAATGCTTCAACTGAATTTCCAAATTCCACCAGTCGCGAGCTACAGTAACCTGCTTCTGATTTTATCAAATCGCTTCGTCTGGTTACTGCGTCTGATTCTCATACTTCGTGATTTAATCAATACACAGTTCTTGAGTCATCCAACACTTCCAGAAGAAATCCGAGCTCATAATTAAGCTTCATCAAATTCCTGAATGTCGAATTTACTCCACTAATCCACTGCTTAATGATTCTGGGCATTACACATCCGCTGTGTTTTTATTGGATATCCCCCAGGATATAAGGGATACAAACTCCTCAATCTGGAAACCAACGAGATATTCATCTCTCGTGATGTAATTTTCCATGAAAATACCTTCCCATATCAAAATACATCACCTATGAGTCTCTCTGATATGACTTTTGAAGTCTCCCCATCATCACAAATAACACCTTCTATCCCCGCTGATGCCCAGCAGCATTCCCGTACCAGTAGGCCTCATAATACACCTTCTCATCTTCGGGATTATCATTGCTATTCTATCTCTACACCTTGCTCTACATCTACTGCTCATCCTATACACCCTCTCGTCAATTATTCCAAACTTTCTTCCTCACATCGTGCTTTTGTCCAAAACATATCTTCAATTCTAGAACCAACTACATTCTCCCAGGCTGTATCACTTCCAGAATGGAGACAAGCCATGGATGAAGAACTTAAGGCTCTTGAACTCAATCATACATGGTCCATTGTTTCTCTTCCTCAAGGAAAATCAGCTGTTGGATGCCGATGGGTATATAAAGCGAAATTCGCTGCTGATGGTAGCCTTCAACGGTACAAAGCTCGCCTAGTTGCCAAAGGATATACACAGCAAGAGGGCCTTGATTATTTGGAGACTTTCTCACCAGTTGCCAAATTGGTGACTGTGCGCACATTGCTTGCTCTTGCAGCTGTGCGTGGTTGGTTTTTAATCCAACTTGATGTAAACAATGCATTCCTCCACGGAGATTTGAAGGTCTTCGTCTGGTATTCGCATATTTGGCTTGCCGATGTTGTGCTATTCGCATTCTCTGCTGAATCAATTTTACTTTCTCAGTCATCTCTCTAATTAACTCAGGTCCTAACTCAGGTACCTCTGAAACATCATCCCAATATAATGGTGAACGACACTTTCTTCCATATAATGCTTCAAACGGAGCCATTTCAATGCTGGTCTGATAACTATTGTTGTATGAGAATTCCACCAATGGTAACGAATCTTGCCATGACATACCAAAATCTAATACTACTGCTCTAAGCATATCTTCAAGTGTCTGAATCGTTCTTTCAGATTGCCCATCAGTTTGAGGATGATAAGCAGTGCTTAGATGTAGTTTCGTACCCAGTGCCTGTTGTAAACTACTCCAAAAATGTGAGGTAAATCTGGGATCTCTATCAGATACAATTGATTTTGGTATTCCATGCAATCTTACTACTTCTCTAATATACAAATCTGCCATTTGATCATGTCGATAGGTCATTCGATAAGGAATAAAACACGCAGATTTTGTCAACCTATCGATAATCACCCAAATTGCATCACAACCTCTTGATGATTTTGGCAATTTCGTTACAAAGTCCATGGAAATATGATCCCATTTCCATTCAGGAATCGATAGACTCTGTAATAAACCAGCAGGTTTCTTTCTTTACGCTTTTACCTGCTGACAATTCAAACATTTTGAAACAAATTCAGTCACATCAGTCTTCATTTGTTTCCACCAATACTGTTTCTTTAAATCATTGTACATCTTTCTGCCACCAGGGTGAATACTGAATTTGCTTCGATGAGCTTCATTCAAAATCTGATCTTTCAACTCCTTAATATCTGGAATAACAAGTCTGTTATTTACATACAACACATCTTCGTTATTGATGCGGTACTCAGATTGGTGTCCTGACTTCACCAGCTCAATCGATTTCTGGATATTCAAATCTCTCTTTTGTGCTTCTTTAATTCGAATCAGCAGGTCAGGTTCAGCACTGATAGCACAAATTCTCATTGGTTTGCTCTCCAATTCAAATACATATCCAGAA
>KV006347.1:167538-184314 GCA_001598015.1 Dorcoceras hygrometricum
TATCAACTGTAAATAAATGCAATGACATGAAATGATTCTAGTTCTCTTCTTCAACCTCAGAATTGATTCTATATCAGTTCAACGCCATCAAGATTCGTATCCGATCTTGACATGAATATTCATCTATCGAAACCATCTCCGGCTTCGAAAATCAGGCCAACTCAGTCCTGGGCATTAGAATCAATTCAACTCTCTTCAATATGCAAACTCATGCAAATATAAAAGATCCACTACCTGCGATGGATCGACACACACATAATTCAAGTTCTAAATCAAGAACAGTAATCATATATGTATGTGATTTCAGCGGAATACTCAAGAACTATCATTCTTGAGTAATCTAGTTCCTGACTCTTCTGTCAGATTATACCTTTGTTTCTCTGTTCTTAAATACGTCAATCAGTGTTCTTACACTCTGTTCTTCACTTCTGAAGATTCTTGCCAAATCAAGAGTCGATAACTGAGATTAAGATCTTCTCAGCATTTCAAATCCATGCTTATTTATAGACAACGCTCTTCTGTGTTTCGTGCAGCATTTCCACGTATTCAATTCGAGTTCCACGTGTCACGCTGAGTATTCAAACAGGATATACTTCCACCGCTTCGAGGTTGGATAACGATAAACAAATTCCTCAACTGCTGTTCATCGTCCTCAGTCGCTGTTCGACTATCGTTGTTCTTCAGCAGACGCAAGAATCAGCTGTTGTAATAACCAGTCGCAACAATAGTAATCCAGTCGTAACATCAATTCAGTCGCAACACTTCAAAGCTCAAACGATGTCGTTATAACTAATTCCAACGACGTCGTTACATATCATCAGCTGGTGCCACGTCACTCAAAAGAACCAGCTGCTGATCGCACGTCAAAACGGTGTCGCATTGATCCCTCGACTGGATAACCAGCAGATACCAAAATCTCTCGACTGATTTCAAATCTCTCGTCTGATTGCTAAACGACGACGTATCAAGGCTCATAGTCATAAGTTAAAACGCTGTCGTATATTCTCTCAGCTGGAACTAATTTCCCCTCGACTGGTATTGCGTTAGATATCAAAACGACGACGTCTTACCTACGTCATCCTCAATCAGCAGATACAACAATAACCAGCAGACACACATCAATACTCAGCAGGTACATAAACCAGCAGATGCGTAAGAAACTCTTGCTGCTGATTTCTCGTGAGTAACAGTAACTAACACGTGGCGCTTTCTCATTGCCCCTTCTATTCGCGCGTCTGTTTCTAGCTGACATCACACTAATGCTTCAACTGAATTTCCAAATTCCACCAGTCGCGAGCTACAGTAACCTGCTGCTGATTTTATCAAATCGCTTCGTCTGGTTACTGCGTCTGGTTCTCATACTTCGTGATTTAATCAATACACAGTTCTTGAGTCATCCAACACTTCCAGAAGAAATCCGAGCTCATAATTAAGCTTCATCAAATTCCTGAATGTCGAATTTACTCCACTAATCCACTGCTTAATGATTCTGGGCATTACACTTTTACACTAAAGCGCATCTAGTACTCTGATCAGAGATTTGTCACACTATTATCTCTTCAGATAGCATAGGATATACACACACTTAGATGAGCGAAGAATCCTAGACAATAAGACCTCACCCAATCTCGTCACCTTATGACCCTCAGGGAGTCGGTAAACGAGTCAAAGTGAGGCCCCTAAAATATAGTGTGTCCGGGGCTCAAAAGAGGGCGGGGAGTGATCGCCGGTGCCAAGAGGTTTCACGAACAATGAGCTGCTCTTGGCAGGCTTCTAGCAAAGGGGCACATGAATGAACCAATCTCTCACACCAGAATGAGAGGGTTTCCGAAACTGGGAAGTTATAGATGTAGTTGAGGTTAGTTGAGGTGGGTTTCAGATTTATTGGTACTGCTCATACTACCAAGATGCATCTTCTTTTCGATAGCTCATCACTTACGAACTCAAAAGTTAAGCATGCTTGACCTGGGGAAATTTTGGTATGGGTGACCCCTGAGAAGTTTCCCAGGATGCGTGCAAGTAAGGACAAAACACGCTGCAAAGACCAGTGCCGGTACAGTAGGGACAATCATTAAATTTGGGGCATTACAATTGGTATCAGAGCCGATCTCTCTTAGTACAGTGTGGTTCGGGGATGAACCAAGCGGAAGCTGGTGGGCATATGTCGCCCGGGACTCAAAGAGGCCGGGGAGTGATTGCCGGAGCAAAGATATTGCACTGACAATGAGAGATTCTGGCAGGATTCTAGGCGAAGGGATATGTGAATGAACCAAACTCATATCGGAATGAGAGGGGTTTCGAGACTGGGAAGTTATAGATGTAGTTGAGGTTATTTGAGATAGACTTATCAGATTTAATTGATACTACTCATACCAACATGATGCATCTTTTTTTCGGTAACACATCAATTAAAAACTCCAAAGTTAAGTGTACTTGACCTGGGAAAATTTTGGGATGGGTGACCCCCTGGGAAGTTTCAAAGGGTGCGTGCAGGTGAGGAAAAAACATGCTGGAAAGATCAGTGTTGGTACAGTGGGGACAATCATTAAATCTGGGGCATTACATATAGAGTCTCAATTATATATCGAGTAACAAGGACTAATCATGTGCAACCAAAACCTCGAACTTTATCTATTCGACAAATTATAACCACATGAAAAGTCTGAATGAGGGTAGTTCGATAGATCATCAGGTGACTATCCATCTGCATACTCAAAACATCTCCATGTACCTTACCAATGAAACGAGGTACTTCGCATTGCAAATGCTATTCTCAAACTCGTGTAGCCTTTATGCTTGTTGCAGACGGCTCAATTGACTAGGAACTCATTTAGAATGTATGGTGATTATTAGATGTGTTTCATGATAGCCATTTCAATCCACTATTACATCCAACATATACTATAGTACATTCAAGATTTTTATTCCAACAAGTTTGCAATTATAATAAAGAATAAAGAATGACATGATATCAAAAAAAATTTAATATATATATATATATATGTATGTATATAAAGATTTTTTTACAATGAAAGTCAACAAAGCCTAATATCAATAGTTGGCTAGTCGGACACCTACTCTTACATTATTCGAGGCATGTCATGGTTCATCAGTATTTAACGCCTCTTTATCCCTCATTCAATACGTTTATTAACTGCTCTTGTCCTTCATAGAATTCCAGCTTTCTTGTATATATCTTTATAGCAAAGTTTGTAGTATTGAATGCAGTTTAGAAAATGTGTTGCTTCAATCAATATTTCTGTCCCAGTTTCAGGAAATGAACTTCCGGTACTTCATCTTTAGTACCAGTTCCTTTAACTTATCTTCAATACTTTGTCCTGTGATCATCAAACCGTTATGATGTTAGTCTTGTTCTGATATACATCATCTTTTGTGGTTTAGGCTTCTTCTTACGGCTTGGTGTTCTTTCTGTGGTGTAAGATATACCGGAGCACTTCTTCTGGTTTTAGCTCTTCTCTTGCACTTTAAGCTCTTCTTCCGGTTTAAGATCTTCTCTTGAAGTTTGAGCTTTTTTCTAACCTGTACCTGTTAATTCGTGAAATACATTACACCATTTGGTAATTATTAAAAAAATAATCGATCATCATGCATATTAAAAAGAACAATAGCTACTAACGCAACAGAAGAATGTTATGATGTAGTTCAATACTGAAAATTAAAATTCACTGGAAATTCAGATTTCTTATTAAATATGTTAAAAAATCATCTATCTTACATCAAGTATTTAGAAATTCTTTTATGATATACCTGATATTGTTAGAGTAAGTGCTCAGCTAGCCAATTTGTGACATGTGAGTTTTCTTTTGTTGCTCTATGTAAGACTATTTTTATTTATGAAATTCGCATTATTTTATGGCATTCTTATCTTCATTATTATGATTATAAATTGTTTCATAAAGACCTTGAATGCATTATAGTGTATGTTAGATGTGATAGTGGATTTGATGGCTATCATGAAACACATCTAATAGTCACTGTGTGTTCTAAACGAGTTCCTAGCCGATTGGGCCGTCCAAAAAAGGATAATGGCCGCCCAAGCTTGAGACTAGAATCTGCAATGCAAAGTATCACGTTTCATTAGTAGGGAACATAGAGATGTTCGAGCATGCAGATGGATAGTGACATGGTGATCTATCGAACTACTCTCGTTCGGACTTTCCAAATGGTTATCATTTGTCGAGTGGATTAAGTCCAAGGTCTTGGTTGTATAGATTAGTCCTTACTACTCGAAATTTCATTGAGACTCGACATAATAGGTGCCTCACTTTGACCCGTTTACCGACTCCGTTGGGGTCATCAAGTGGCGGGATTGGGTGAGGTCCCGATGCATGTAGGAGTCGATGTTTCATTGTCAAGGATTCACCGTCACACTTATGCGTGGATATCATATGCTATCTGAGGAGATAATAGTGTGATAAATCTCTGGCCAGAGTACTAGATGTGCTTTAAATAAATGGTTTACCTAGTAGCACATGAGATGTCACTATTTGATCTCCAAGATGTATGCATGGATATCGAATCTCTAGCGACTCTTGATTTACCAATGATCGTTGATTTGGTCGTGATATTTGAGATGAAAGGACCGTACTATACGCTAACCATGACCATCTGGTTCTTGCAGACACTATCAGTGATACCTAGGGTATCATGGGGTGATGTTTCTAGAAGATTTACCATGATCCGATGGGCAAGTCTAAAAATGTATTTTCGGAGTCACAAAGAGTTGTGAGCTCACGGCTAGTTGTATCCCTAACCATTGAGGGTCACACAAGTACTGGTTTCCCAATTCCCGTACGGATATGAAACTCAAAGTGTTGAGTATAGTAGGAGGAAGGTTGGGAGTTGACTTCCAAAATAAGCTAAGGGAATAGAACTTCCATATTTAGCTAATGGGAGTAAACCTGCCATAAATAGATTTAGTGGTCCGAAAATTTGATTTTGCATCATAATATCAGTTTTGTAAAATGATCACATCCGTGATATCTGATCATCGATCGGGATTATGATGAGACCACAATCGAGGGAGTCGAATTGAATGTTCCCTGTTTGAGTTGAACCAAATGTTCCCAATTCGACTTCAACTGAATGTTCACAGTTTGAGTTGAATCTAATGTTCACAGTTTGAGTTGAACCGAATGTTCCTAGTTTGAGTTGAACCGAATGTCATCTGTTTTGTTTAACTCAAGTTCTATCCCTCCATCTATAAATATGGCAATGAGGAGACGCTTTCAAAGACAGAAAGATAAACCCACTTGATTATTGAATCATAACTCTCCTCTCCCCTCCCATCCATTCTCAGCCTCCTCCCACCGCCGCCGCCACCATTGCTAGCTGCCGGACCTCGTTCCGGAATTCTTGGTGAGGAGATTCCGTTCGTGACAATTCGCTGTGCTTTCTCGTAAAAGGCAGCGAAGGAATTTGGAAACAAGTCGTGGACCGGATTAGACGAACAATCGGATATTCAACCATTTAAGTGCTATTGCCGTGTAACCCGAACAGTCGGAGCCGGGCGCGAAGTCACCAAAGTTAAATATTTCTAAACAACCTATGCATGTTTAGCTTTTGTTTTATTCGTGTATGAGCATTCTCGGGCACAAAATTTTTTAAAACTTCCGCTGCGCCCCGGGAGCGAGATCCAGATCCGTCGCATGCTCCAAAAGTGGTATCAGAGCTTCAGGCTCGGATCGATCATACGTAAATTTCATTAAAATAATTCTTTTGATGACAAAATATGATTTTATCTATAAAATATGATATTATATTTAAAATGTGATTTTTTGGATAAATCCAAATTTGAATTGATTGTTTTATTTATATCATTTAATTTGATTTACTGTATAGATAACATGATTATGGAATAATTAGTATATATATTTGATATATCTTGTTGTTGAATCCACATGTGTATTTAAAATGTGATTTTTTGGATAAATCCAAATTTGAATTGATTGTTTTATTTATATCATTTAATTTGATTTACTGTATAGATAACATGATTATGGAATAATTAGTATATATATTTGATATATCTTGTTGTTGAATCCACATGTGTTTTAAATATGATTTAAAATTAATGAGACCAAAATTTCAAAATAAAATCCCTCATTTTAAATGTGATTTAAAATTTATATCAAGATTAAAATTTCATGATTGAATTGATGGACTTAGTTTAATGATAATTATGAAGTAATATGACAAAATATAATCTAAGAAAGTCCTTCATAGACCGACTTAAAAATGTCTTGTACCGGCTGGACTCACTGAAGAGCGTTGCTTTATCTTAGGAAGTTGGGTTTTAAGCGGGCCTTAGCCCCTCCAATGACCTGTAAGCACTCTTAGAAAACGTTAGTCCATAGCTCCTAAATTGATTCATAAAACAAAAAAGTCTTATTCAATAAGATTATGAAGCTAAAGGATATTAAATATTGTTTGAAATTTCCTACCTTCCATCAACAATGGGTGTATGCCGATGCTACCCGCATACATAACCCGGCTCATATTATTGAGGGTGTTCTGTGTGTCAGAAACTGTACACGTCATTGATACTTGCTGTGAGTTGAATGGAACTCCCATGACGTTGGCTCATATTATTGGGGACGTCATGGTGACAGTCCATTACAACTCGACATTGATGGGTCATCTTGACGCGTGATGGTAATCGGCGTCATATTATTGGATCCTTACTGGACGTGAGGTAAACTCTTGGGGTTGCATTTGATGCAATTGGGCTCTACCTTTTGGGGATCATGGTTGGCTGATATTATTCAGGACCATGATTTCTTGATTGGACTCTGTGTACCCACTAAGGAAACTGGCTTTCCCGATTTCATTAGAGGGTGGTGAAATCGTTAAAATAGTGGAAGGATGATTCATAAAACTAAATGATCATGTTTTATGTATTAGTGTATTTTCATAAATAGTCGATAATGCATGTCTGTTTTTCCTTTCAGTATATACTGCTATTAAAATGTCTTCGATTAAAAATCCACTTACTGCTATACTGGATAGCAACAAACTGACTGGCGCTAACTACCTGGATTGGTTGCGCAACCTCAAGATAGTGTTTGCTTCGGATAATCTTCTCTACACACTAGAGAAGAGCCCTCCGAAGGAGGCCTCTGCTGGTGTCAGTCTGAGGAGCTGACGAAATTTGAGACTGTTAGGATCGAAAAACCGAGGGTGTTCATGAGCTCTGCCACAACTCTCTTAGACTCTCACACAGCCGAAACACCAACCCCGTAAGTTACGTGCATTTAAAAAATTTGGAAGTTCGAAAACCAGCACGCAATTAAAACCAGATCGCATAAATATAGAACCAGCTCAGTGCTAGAACAGCGCAGTGCATAAGGCTTCTGACTGGTGACTTCAACCAGCTCAATGAAAGAACGGGCGATCTGGTAGAATAAATCCTTGAGCTGTAATAGCTCAGTGTTCTTGAATTAAAGTGCACCGAGATACAGATTGAGTAATGAAGTTAAATCATGCGGAAATAACTCAATCTGAACTCTTATATTCGAAAGCTCTTTAAACGGTTTTATACGTAGTAAACAATTATGTATGAATGCGGAAAATAGTAAAGGAAATACGCTGAGGTTTGTTTATGGAAGTTCGGAACAAATTCTCCTACGTCTCCCCTTCTTCCGCAATCGGTAAGGATTCCATTAGAAGGCTTGGATTACAGCGACCATTCGCTGCAACCCACTCCTACGTCCCGCAGCCGCAAGAGCTCCTAGAAACACCACTGCACACTAAGCTCACAAGTTGTGTGTCTAACAACACTTCTTTAACGCCTCAGTGAGAAAGGCTACACACACTTCTTTAACGTCTCGGTGCGAAAGACAACTAGACTTGTTTAACGTCTCTGTCCAAAGACTACAATGGATAGTTTTGAATTTACATTCACTCAGATATATTTTGCTCAACTCTCGAATGTGAGTGAATGTGTATGTGTTGAGATTTACAGTGTAAGCACTATCTCTCCAATATAAAATCTCACATACTGGAAAGTGCTCCTGTCCGAGCTGGTTATCTGTTATCTTTCCATGGTTGTGATTTCTTTTGTTTTTCTGTTTTGTGTTTGCACAACACTTTTCTCTCTCTGTTTTTGCGCATATTTTTATTCTGTGCTTTGCGCCTGATATATAAAGCTGCTTAGCATATTTGTCCGTTGGACACAAAGTTGTAGTCATTCTGAAAAGTCTTCTGGCGTATTTTTACTTTGCGTCCTTTGGCTTTTAATGCGTTGCAGGCTTTATTTGACTTGAGCTCTTTTCATCGACGATTCTGTAGCCTTTGTCGAGCTCTGTTTTCTTGTACCTGATGTGGGCAAGACAAAATAAATCAGTTTGAACCAATTAATTTGGTCTTTATATGTTTGTATTCAAACTGTTTTGTTCGTCTGAATTGATCTGTCCAGATCTGGTTCTCCAGCTGGTATCTTCTTCAAGCTGGTTTCTCTTCATCTTTAATCTGTTCTAGAGCAATTTTGCATCTGTGCCTCTTTTTGGTCTGCAGTTGAGCTTGTTCTATTCTTTCCTTCTCTTGAGCTGCTTCAAGTCTCTAAGTTTATCTACCAGCTTTTCTCCATTCCCAGCTGGTTTCCTTCCAGTTGGTTGATATATCTGTGAGATCAAACTTCTCACAGATATCATACGGCCAGCTGGTTTCTCTACTCCGGTCAAGCTACTTTAGCTGATCTTATGATTTGCTCTTGTCATCTGCCCTTGACATGTTCTAAGACAGCTTGTTCATCATACTCAGCAGGTCAATTGTTTGAGCTGTTTTCTCAGCTGGTTTCTTTCCAGCTGGTTTCTTCTTCCTTTATAGCAGCATTCTGCTTTCCCATCTAAGCATCCAGATGCTAGGATCCTTGATCAGATTTTCTCTTTCCTGATATGGTTTATCAGCTCGGCTCTATTCTTCTCGTCAAGAGCCATTGTGTGCTTGATTATTCGCTTGATCCATTCAGACACCTCATCCAAACCATCAGCGAACACACTGATAATCAGTTTTGATTCAGCCTATCCAAGGACTGAGATCCCTATGATGAACTGATCATAGCCGTGCTCAGTGATCAGACGTGCACTTGATCACTGCTCTTGTATACGGCTTCGCACTCAATCACTACCCTTGTACTCTGCACTTGATCTGCGCTTGAGCCGTTCTGCACTTCAACATTCTGCACTTGATCTCTGTGCCGCTCCTGCTCCAAGATGGTGAAACAGCTTGGTGTTCCCTGCACTTCTGGAAGTAAACTGTTGTACTAGTTTGGGCGTCCCCTTACTGTTCCAGCTAGATATATTCGACCAGTCCAGCTCAGGCGTCCCCTCACTGTTCCAGTTTGGTATCTTCACGTCTACTCCAGTCTTTGTAAGCTACACATGTCACGCAGAGCGTTAGTACAATAGTAGCAGATTTTGTGTGAATCAAAACTTGATTCTGATCTGTATAACCAGATCCAACAATCTCCCCCTTTTTGATTTACACAAAATCTGGATAAACATATGCAAGCATGTTTATGCTTGAAAATTTTTCTCCCACTTTATGTGAATCAAAAAGGGTTTCGAAATCAGGTGTCCCCCTTAATATTTAACACAAAACTCCCCCTACGTGTGGTAATTTTATTTTGAAGTCAAAGTCATTTTAGGAGGGACGACATTTTGAGAAAAGTGTATGCATGAGATTTTGAAGACAGAATCTATGCTACTCAAAAGTTCTCATTTATATAGACCAGAGGAGCAATAGAAGATTCAATTTACAGAATCTATTCCATTTTTCTTAAGGCTTATCCTCGCCCAGCCCTAGAGATCTTGGCATCCACAGACCTCGCGCAATCCGTCAGCTCGTCGGAACAGATATTGCTGAACTTTCCTTTCGAGAAACTGCTTTGCAATTCAATAGACATTCCTCCCCCTATCCATAGAGTTTTGAAAGCCTTAAAAACAATTCTCTGAGCTCTGCAACAACTCTCGTAGGCTCCACACAGCCGAAACACCAATCCCATAAATTACATGCATTTAAAAATTTTGGAAGTTCAAAAACCAGCACGCAACTAAAACCATATCGCATAAATATATAACAAGATCAGTGCTAGACCAGCGCAGTGCATAAGGTTGGTTGTGATTGGTGACTTCAACCAGCTCAATGAAAGAAGAGGTGATCTGGTAGAATAAATCCTTGAGCTGCAATAGCTCAGTGTTCTTGAATTAAAGTGCACCGAGATACAGATTGAGTAATGAAGTTAAATCATGCGGAAATAACTCAATCTGAACTCTTATATTCGAAAGCTCTTTAAACAGTTTTATGCGTAGTAAACAAACATGCAGTGTGTATGTATAATGCGGAAAGCAGTAAAGGAAATACGCTAAGTTTTGTTTATGGAAGTTTGGAGCAAATTCTCCTACGTCTCCCCTTCTTCCGCAATCAAGAAGAATTTCACTAGAAGGCTTTGATTACAGCGACCATTCGCTGCAACCCACTCCTACGACCCGCAGCCGCAAGAGCTACTAGCAACACCACTGCACACTAAGCCCACAATTTGTGTGTCTAACAACACTTCTTTAACGCCTCAGTGAGAAAGGCTACACAAACTTCTTTAACGTCTCGGTGCGAAAGACAACTAGACTTGTTTAACGTCTCTGTCCAAAGACTACAATGGAGAGTTTTGAATTTACATTCACTCAGATCTGTTTCGCTTAACTCTCGAATGTGAGTGAATGTGTATGTGTGTGAGATTTACAGTGTAAGCACTATCTCTCCAATATAAAATCTCACACACTGGAAAGTGCTCCTGTCCGAGCTGGTTATCTGTTATCTTTCCATGGTTGTGTTTTCTTTTGTTTTTCTGTTTTGTGTTTGCAAAACAATTTTCTCTCTCTTTTTTCGTGCATATTTTTATTCTGTGCTTTGCGCCTGATATATAAAGCCTCTTAGCAGATTTGTCCATTGGACACAAAGTTTTAGCCGTCCTGAAAAGTCTTCTGACGTATTTGTACTTTGCGTCCTTTGGCTTTTAATGCGTTGCAGGATTTATTTGACTTGAGCTCTTTTCATCGGCGATTCTATATATTTTCTAATATCAAGCTCAGTTTGCTTGTACCTGATGTGGACAATACAAAACAAATCAGTTTGAACCAATTAATTTGGTCTTCGTATGTTTGTATTCAAACTGTTTTGTTCGTCTGAATTGATCTGTCCAGATCTGGTTCTCCAGCTGGTATCTTCTTCAAGCTGGTTGCTCTTCATCGTTAATCTGTTCTAGAGCAATTTTGCATCTGCGCCTCTTTTTGTCTGCATCTGAGCTTGTTCTGTTCTTTCCTTCTCTTGAGCTGCTTCGAGGCTCTAAGTTTATCTACCAGCTTTTCTCCATTCCCAGCTGGTTTCTTTCCAGCTGGTTGATATATCTGTGAGATCAAACTTCTCACAGATATCATACGTCCATCTGGTTTCTCTGCTCCGGGCAAGCTACTTTAGTTGATCTTCTGATTTGCTCTTGTCAGCTGCCCTTGACCTGTTCTAAGCCAGATTTTTCATCATACTCAGCAGGTCGTTTCTTTGAGCTGGTTTCTTTCCAGCTGGTTTCTTCCTCCTTTATAGCAGCCTTCTGCTTCCCCATCTAAGCATCCAGCTGCTAGGATCCCTGATCAGGTTTTCTCTTCCCTGATCTAGTTTACCAGCTCGGCTCTATTCTTCTCGTGAAGAGCCATTGTGTGATTGCTTGTTCGCTTGATCCATTCAGACACCTCATCCAAACCATCAGCAAACACACTGATAATCAGTTTTGATTCAACCAACCCAAGGACTGAGATCCCTATGATGAACTGATCATAGTCGTGCTCAGTTATCAGACGTGCACTTGATCACTGCTCTTTTATACGGCTTCGCACTCAATCACTACCCTTGTACTCTGCACTTGATCTGCGCTTGAGGCGTTCTGCACTTCAACATTTTGCGCTTGATCTCCGTGTCGCTCCTGCTCCAAGCTGGTGAACCAGCTTGGTGTTCCCTGTACTTCTGGAAGTAAAGTGTTGTACCAGTTTGGACGTCCCCTTACTGTTCCAGCTAGATATCTTCAACCAGTCTAGCTCAGACGTCCCCTCACTGTTCTAATTTGGATATCTTCACGTCTACTCCAGTCTTAGCAAGCTGCGCATGTCACGTAGAGCGTTAGTAAAATAGTAGCAGATTTTGTGTGAATCAAAACGTAGATTCTGATTTGTATAACCAGATCCAACAGAGACATGGTGGGACCATGAGCTCAAGGCATGGTGCTACATGTTGGCTTCTATGTCCAATGAACTGCAGCAGCGATTCGAGGAGACAGGGTATGCTGCTGACATACACCATCACCTCAAAGAGATGTACGGGGAGAACTCTCCGGTAGAGAGGTTCACTACGGTCAAGGAGCTTATGATTGGACTCATGCGCAAGGGGACTTCGGTCCGCGAGCATGGGGTCTATATGATTGGGCTCATTGAAAAGTTGGTGGGCCTCGAGCTCTCGCTTCCACATGAACTGTCTGTGGATTTACTTCTTCTCTCCCTCCATGATGCGTTCGACCCGTTTGTGGTCAACTTCAACATGAACAAGCTGGATGTCACCCTTGAAGAGTTGGTGAACATGCTTGTAGTGTTTGAAGGGACCATGAAGAAGGACAAACCCGTCCTACGCAAGGGTAAGAAGCGTTCTGCCCCTACGAAGGAGGATAAGCCCAACAAGAAGCCCAAGGTAAGGGCTCCTAAATCCAACAAGTTTGAGGATGTTTACCACCATTTCCACAAGTCTGGCATTGGAGGAGGAACTTCCGGGATTACCTTGAGTAGCTACAAGCAGATAAAGTTATATTCTACATTGAAATAAATATGTCTCTTAATTCAATTTCTTGGGTACTTGATACCGGATGTGGATCTGATATCTGCAATGACTTGCAGGTAATAACAAGAAGTCGTCGACTTAGGGTGGGTGAGACCCACTTGAGACTGGGAACGGAGCAAGAGTTGCTGCTGTAGCGATAGGAGATGTTTATTTATTTCTGCATTCTAATTTCAAATTGTTTTTAAAGGATGTTTTATATGTTCCTGATTTAATAAAGAACATCATTTCTGTTTTTATGCTTGATATTCTTGTCATTTTACCAATTCTATTTGCAATAGTTACAAGAATGAATATTTGATTGGAATTGGGGAACGCGAAACAATCTATACAACTTAAAATTAAGAGAAGTTCCAACTCACGATGTGGAAACACATACAACAAGAATCAAAAGGAAATACGATAGTCTAAACCCAGCACAAATTTGGCATGCTAGGCTAGGTCATATTTCCTTAAAGAGGATGAACAAGTTGTTTAGGAGTGAAATGTTTAATTGTCTGATATTAACTCCTTACCAACTTGTGAGTCCTGTCTCAAAGGAAAAATGACAAAGTTTCCCTTCAAGGGCAAGACTGAACATGCTCAAGACCTATTGGACTTTATCCATACTGATGTGTGCGGCCCCCTTCGCATTGGTACTAAGTCCGGCTACACCTACTTCATCACCTTTACCGATGATTACTCTACGTATGAGTACTTGTACTTAATGAAGCACAAGTCTGAATCCTTTAAAAAGTTCAAGGAGTTCAAGGCTGAAGTAGAAAATCAGCTGGGAAAAGGTATTAAAACACTTCGATATGATCGAGGTGGAGAATACTTGAGTGCCAAATTTCAAGACTATCTTAAGGAGAATGGGATTCTCTTACAGTGGAATCCTCCGACCACACCACAACTCAATGGTGTAGTGGAGCATCGTAATCTAACATTGATGGACATGGTTCGATCTATGATGAGCTTCACTGAACTTTCTACCTCGTTTTGGGGCTATGCGCTCGAAACAACGGTATTTTTTTGAACAATTTCCACACCAAGGCAGTGGATAAAACTCCATATGAGATAGATTGACAAGCCACCCAAGTACTCATACTTGAGGATTTGGTAATGTCCTACTTACGTGAAGCAGACAGTGGGAGATAAGCTGGATAATATTGTTAGAGTAGATGCCCAACTAGCCAACTTGTGGCATGTGGGTTTATAGACTCTTGTATTTGACAGTCTTGATATATGATATTCGCATTTATTTATGGCATTCTTTACTTTTATTGTGTTGTATGATGATTAACAATTGCGTTGAGTAAAGACCTAGAATGCGCTATAGTGTATGTTAGATGTGATAGTGGGTATGACGGTTATCATGAAACACATCTAATAGTCACTGTGTATTCTGAATTAGTTCCTAGTCGATTGGGCCGTCAAAATGAGGATAAGGCCGCCCGAGCTCGAGACTAGTATCTGCGATGCGAAGTACCATGTTTCATTGGTATGGAACATTGTTATGTTCTGAGCATGCAGATAGATAGTGACCTGGTGATCTATCGAACTACCCTCGTTCGGACTTTCCAAGTGGTTACCATTTGTCGAGTGGATAAGTCCGAGGTCTTGGTTGTACTGATTAGTCCTCACGACTCGAAACGTCATTGAGACTCTACATGATAGGCGTCTCACTTTGACCCGTTTGCCGACTCACTTGGGGTCATTAGGCGGCGGGATTGGGTGAGACCCCGATGCATGTAGGAGTCGATACATCATTGTCGAGGATTCACCGCTCGCAGACATGCGTGGATATCCTATGTTATCTGAGGAGACGATAGTGTATAAATCTCTGGCCAGAGTACTAGAAGTGTTTTAGGTAAATGGATGTCACTATTTGATCTCCAAGATGTATGCATAGCTATCGGATCTTTAGCGACTCTCGATTTACCAATGGTCGTTGATCTGAGGATATATGGATTGAAAGGACCGTACTGTACGCTAACCACGACCAACTGGTTCTTGCAGGCACTATCAGTGATACCTAGGGGATCATGGGGCGATGTTGCTAGACGCCATGATTCGATGGGCAAGTCCGGAATTATGATTCCGGAGCCACAATGGTTGTGGGCCCACGGCTAGCTGTATCTCTGAACCATTGAGGGTCACACAAGTACTGGATTCGAGATTCCCGCATGGATACTGAGCTCAATGTGTTGAGCATAGGAGGAGGATTTTAGGGAGTGCGACTTCCTGAAAGTCAACAGGGGTCAAATAGTGATTTCCCGCTGTTGAGGGGCAAAACGGTCATTTTGCATATTTAGGGTTAGATGATCTAAAAAATTGTTTTTCATATCATAATATTCAGTTTTGGAAACTGAGTCGATCGGTCCGATCGAATCGGCGATCGGAGTTATAATGAAGTCACGGCGATGGATATCGTCATTTGGACCCGGGCCCGTTGGGCCGGTCCAAGTCCATTGCTAGTCTATTTAACGATCGAATCGGCGATCGGAGTTATAATGAAGTCACGGCGATGGATATCGTCATTTGGACCCGGGCCCGTTGGGCCGGTCCAAGTCCATTGCTAGTCTATTTAATTAGACTTAAGGGCTTTATTGTAACTAAGTAATTCATATTACACACACCCTAACCCTAGAGCTCTCTCTCTCGGCCGCCCCCCTCTCTCCCAAAAGCCACCGCCGCCGCCGGCCTCCACCGTCGCCGCCGCCGCCGCTAATTGATCGGACTTGCTCCGATCAGTTTTTCGAGGAGAATCCGTCCGTGCTGATCTCGTCAGGCCTTCTAGTGCAGGCTGACGAAGGAGTATCCCTTCCGGTCGTGGACCTGATTGACGAATCTACAGCTGCCTACCGTGAAGAGCCGGTCTTCTTGTAATTTCGGTTGGAGCCAGGCGCAAGTCGCCAGCAAGGTAATTGACTAAACGTCCTATGAATGGTTCATATTTTGCAGTAGATTTTATTGTATTGAACGCTTCTCGGCCTAATTTTAATTCTTCCGCTGCCTCGCCGGGAGACGGGATCCGGATCCGCCACGGTTACCCAACAGTGGTATCAGAGCCAAGGCTCGGATCTTTCAATACAGTAGTGCCATAATTGCATGAATATCAAAATTTCAGATTGAAATCAATATTTTTGTTTCGGCCGCCGGCCGCCGCCGTGTGCGGCGTACCCTTCCCTCCGCGCGCATAGGCGCGCGCCATTGCATGCGCATCGGCCGAGCATGGCGGCAAACCTGTTGCTGCTGCCCGTGCGATCGTCGTGCTTGATGGCCGACCGTTGATGGCCGTTCACGCGCACTGGTTGCGCAATACCGGAGCAGAAACGCGCTGCTGTGTGCTGATCATGGCGCGCGATGATCATCGCGGCTGCGCATATTGATGCGCGATGGCAGGCCGATTATTGTGCGCTGTTTTGCGCATTGATGCGCGACATGCATGGTGGCGGCGGCGGCCGCCGTCCGGCGACGATCTCCGGCAGATTGTTGCGACGGCTGAATTCTACTTATAGGTTTAGTTCGGGCCTGTCCCGGGCAGCCCATGAAGTTTTCGGGCCGATATTCGATATCGGGCCGATTTTGGTCGATTTTGAAATTTTTGAGATTTTGGGCCCAAAATTGTTTTAGGCCCCAATATGATGCAATTAAAATAAGCAAAATGTGATTTTAATTGTAAAATATGATTTTATAATGAAATATGATTTTGTTGATTAAAATTTGATTTTATCGACAAAATACGATTTTATTATAAAATGCGATTTTATGATTAAAATATGATTTTGCGATAAATAATAGGATTATTTAATTTATGCATGTTAATTAGATTATCTGCATGATTGGGATGATCGAGAGACGTGCCCAATTTGTTAGGTATATGCGATAGGTATTTGTGATTCG
>KV006347.1:184881-200017 GCA_001598015.1 Dorcoceras hygrometricum
CGCCCCCGCCCCCCGCCTCTCTCGCCGGAATTTGTTCCGGGTAACTTGACGAGGAGAATCCGTCCACGCTGGTCTCTTCAGGCCTTCTAGTGCAGGCTGACGAAGGAGTCTCCCTTCCGGTCGTGGACCTGATTGACGAATCTACAGCCGCCTACCGTGAAGAGCTGGTCTTCTTGTAATTCCGGTTGGAGCCAGGCGCAAGTCGCCAGCAAGGTAATTGACTAAACGCCCTATGAATGGTTCATAGTTTGCACTTGTTTTAATTGTATTGAACGTTTCCCAGCCTAATTTTATTCTTCCGCTGCCTCGCGGAGAGGGATCCGGATCCGCCACGGTTACCCAACAAATATATCCATCTTATGCTACTTCGTTGGTATCCAAAGAATGGATACTGCTTCTACTATCCCAGTGAAACAAAAGTGTTTGTTTCTAGAAATGCCACCTTTCCAGAGAACAAATTTCTAATTGATAGAAAAGGCAAGATAGTAGGACTCGAGAAAGTTCGAGAACCAACTGAAGTACCAAGTGAATCTCCCACACCTCAAGAACAAATCTCTGTTATGGACACACCTTGGAGATCTGAAAGGGTTCCTAAGGCTCCTATTAGATATGATTTCCTCCTTGAAGAGGATCAAAGTGATCCAACTGTTGGATGTGATCCAAGAACCTTCAAGGAGGCAATTTCCGATGCTGATTCTAATTTGGCTTGAAGCAATGTGATCTGAGATAGACTCGATGCATTCGAACCAAGTTTGGAATCTTGTAAATTCTCCTGAAAGAATAGTTCCTATTGGATGCAAATGGATATACAAAAGAAAACTTGGGCCTGATGGTAAGGTACTGATTATAAGGCTCGATTGGTCACAAAAGGCTAAAAAACTATGATGAAACCTTTTCACCTGTCATGATGTTCAATTCAATTAGGATCCTACTAGCCATAGCTGCATGGTACGACTATGAGATATGGAAAATGGATGTGAAGAATGTGTTTCTTAATGGAACATTAAGGAAGAAATCTATATGACGCAGCCTGAGGGTTTCACATCCGTTGGAAGTGAGCATAAAGTATGCAAACTTCAGAGATCGATCTACGTCTCAAGCAAGCATCGAGAAGTTGGAACCTGATGTTCGATGAAACGATTAAAGAATTTGGTTTCATCAAGAATCCCGATGAGCCATGTGTGTATAAGAAGGTAATTAAGAATGATGTGACATTCCTTGTACTTTATGTTGATGACATTCTACCCATAGGGAATGATGTAAGAATGCTGCAATCAACTAAATTATGGTTGTCTAGTAGATTCTCGATGAAGGACATCGGTGAATCATCCTATCTTGGAATACAGATCTATAGGGATAGATCGAAAAAGAATGCTCGGACTCACCAAGCAACCTACATCGATAGCATACTTAAGAGGTTCTCTATGGAAGAGTCCAAGAGAGGACATCTACCTATGTGCCACGGGGTCATCTATCTAAGTCTATGTTCCAAAGACTGATGAAGAGATAGAGAGCATGACATGTGTAACGCCCCGAAATTCAGATTACGTAAGAATGAATGCATGACTAGGAAAAATTATTTTAGATGATTACATGCCATTTTATGTGATTTATTTATGATTTTATGCTGCATGGTATGCATGACTTGTTTTTCAGCCTGTTTGAGTTACGGACGCGTGGACGAGATTAGGGTCGACCGGAATGAAAATAATTTGAGATTTTTAAGTTATTATATTTTTAAGAATGAAATTATTTTATTTTAAGCAACAATTTCTGAAATGGAGTTTTTATAATTAATTTGGAGGGGAACCCGTTTTTCACCTATACGGGCTGTTTTATTGGATTTTAGGATGTTTTAAATTTTGAGGGGGCATGGATTTCGAAAATTTGATATGTCAAAGCCAAGATAAAGATTTTGATCCTTTAAATTAATTAGATGGGCAACCATGTCATTTTCTCCCCTTTCTTAATTAAAATCAATGGAGGTCATTTGTGGCACTCTTTATTTTTCATAACTCAAAATTTAAACACTAAACCTAGCCTCCCAAAACACACCAGCCGTCCCCTCCTCTTCTCCCCTCTCAAGTTTCGAAAATATCTAGACCTTGGTGAATTTTGATGATCCAAAGGCGGTCGTACCCCGATCTCGTGTCTACAACGTCGGTAACTCGCATATCTACCTTTCCTACAAACCAGGCATGTAATATTTATTCTTTTTCTCACCATTAAGCCTTATTAAACTGTTTTCAAAGTTTAATGCATGAATTGTATGTGATTTATTCAGATCTATGCATAATGTTTGAGATCCATGCATGTTTCATAGTTTTCAAACATTTGATTCGTTTCTTCTGATGCTTCGGTCATAGTCGGTTCATGAGACTAGAGTTTGGTCCAAAGGTGGTCCAGGTAGTTAGTCATCGAGTTAGGATTACGTAGGTCCAAACAGGAAGCGATTTGGTTAAGGAATGAATTAGTTATAAATTTTAATATCATCACGTGTCATGGCTTGTCATATGTGCGCGACAGTAGAGTTTTTGGGATCGGCTACGTTGCTCAATGTGGTATGTGCGGTCAAGGTTGAATTAAGAATATATCTCATTGAGTTAGGGTCACGTAGGTCAAAACGGGAAGCGATTTTGTCGAGTAACAAATTAGTTATGAATTTTATGGCTAGCACGTGTCCTGGTTGCAGTCTGCGCGTGGGTAGTGGGTTTGCGGGCGTCGGTTTGGTCAATTAATTAATCTTTTTTGAGATTCTTTTGTTGCAGTGACTGGAATATTGAGTTAGAGTGATGTGGGTCAAAACAAGGAGTCATTTGGTGAAGAAATAAAATTTTAATGATTTTTACCATTTTGTCGCTCGAAATGAGCCTCGTCGGGTCATTTTTGTGAAAATTAAGATTTCGAGTCTTAGGGGCTGCTAAAGTTCGTGGATGATTTAATTTGATGTTTTAAGCATATTTTAAGATTTTTTAGAGCACTTTTATAATTTATTTGATTTATGGGATTTTTGACAATTTTAGCGTATTTGGCCGAATATTTTAAAGTCAAAATCCTTTTATTTATGGGCCTAATACTTTTATCAAATTTAAAAGTCAAATTTTGCTCATTGGGATTTTATTTGGTCAATTGTGTTGGCATACGGTGGCGGATCCGGATCCCACTTCCCGGGGCGCAACGGAAAAACAAAAATTTGCCCGGAAAGTGTTCAATACATTTAATAAAATCTACAAACATTCATAGGGTGTTCGTAGATAGTTATCTTGCTGGCGTCTATGCGCCTGGATCCGACCAGTTTCACGAGAAAAGCGGCACTTCAAACTGTAGGCGGCGGTAGATCGTCAATCAGGTCCACGACCGGAATCAAGACACCTTCGTCAGCCTGTACTAGAAGGACTGACGAATTCAGCACGGACGGAAACTCCCCGTCAAGCTGATCGGAACAAGTCCGATCACGGCAAGAGGCGGCGGACGGCGGCGGCGCAAGGGAGGAGGCCGACGGCGTGAGGTTATGAGAGGAGGGGGCGGCCTTGGGAGCTAGGGTTAGGTTATGAGTTGTGTTATGTTAATGAAGCCCTTAGTCTATTATAAGTAGACTAGTAATGTACTTAGACCGGCCCAACGGGCCCGGTCCAAATGACGATATCCATCACTACGACTTCATTACAACTCCGATCGTCGATCAGATCGGACCGATCGACTCAGTTTACAAAAATGAGTATGATGATGTGAAAAACCATTTTTCAGAACACCCATTCCAAAATTGCAGTTTAGTCCTCCAACTTTTGGAAATTGCAATTTGACCCCTGTTGACTTTTAGGAAGTCACACTCCCGAAAATCCTCTTCATATGCTCAACACATTGAGCTCAGTTTCTGTGCGGGAATCATGAATCCAGTACTTGTGTGACCCTCAATGATTCAGGGATACAGCTAGTCGTGGACCCACAACCATTGTGGCTCCGAAATCACAATTTCGGACTTGCCCAACGGATCATGGTAATCGCCTAGCAACATCGCCCCATGATCCCCTAGGTATCACTGATAGTGCCTGCAAGAACCAGTTGGTCGTGGTTAGCGTACAGTACGGTCCTTTCAACACATATATCCCGATCAGATCAACGATCATTGGTAAATCGAGAGTCGCTAGAGATCCGATAGCTATGCATACATCTCGGAGATCAAATAGTGACATCACGAGTGTAACTAGGTAAACCCATTTACCTAAAACACATCCAATACTCTGGCCAGAGATTTATACACTATTATCCCATCAGATAGCATAGGATATCCACGCATGTAAGCGAGCGGTGAATCCTCGACAATGAAGCATCGACTCCTACATGCATCGGGATCTCACCCAATCCCACCGCCGTATGACCCCAAGTGAGTCGGCAAACAGGTCAAAGTGAGACGCCTATCATGTAGAGTCTCAATGACGTTTCGAGTAGTGAGAACTAATCAGTACAACCAAGACCTCGGACTTTTCCACTCGACAAATGGTAACCACTTGGAAAGTCCGAACGAGTGTAGTTCGATAGATCACCAGGTCACTATCCATCTGCATGCTCAGAACATCACAATGTTCCCTACCAATGAAACATGGTACTTCACATCGCAGATGCTAGTCTCGAACTCGGGCGGCCTTATCCTCATTTTGATGGCCCAATCGACTAGGAACGTGTTCAGAATACACAGTGACTATTAGATGTGTTTCATGATAGCCTTCATACCCTACCCACTATCACATCTAACATACACTATGGTGCATTCTAGGTCTTTATCCAACACAATTGTTAACATTATATAACATAATGAAAATAAAGAACGCCATAAAGAAATACGAATATCATATATAAAGATCGTTTCATACAAGAGTCTATAAAACTCACACGCCACAATTTGGCTAGTTGGTCATCTACTCTAACAAATTGACCTTTATTTAGTCAAATTTTAAATGTTTGAATTTTTAGCAAAGAATGGAGTACATTAGAATTTTTTAAGGTTTAATTTTATGTCTTGGACAGACCGGTTCAATTGGACCGGTTTGGCTGGTTCGGTTGGATCGAGTCGGTTCTTCGAGTCTCAACTAAAAATATTTTAAAGTTGGTCCGAGTTATTTTAATGTCGGACCGTTTATTTTAATTTTTAAGTCTAAGGTCCAATTTTAATGTTTTTGGTCAATTCTTTCAAAATCTATTATTTTGGTCAAACTTTTGATTAATTTGGATTTTTTTCCCTTGTTTTAAGTTTTAAAATCAAAATTGGAGTCTTTTGGTATTTAATAAAGTCAAAATTGACCATGGGATTTTAATTGATCAAAATTGATTACGCGAGTTTTGATTTAATCAAACTTGACCCTTGGTTTTATTCTAAAAGTCAAAATTGATCAAATTATTTTAAAGTCAAAATGGGTCAAGTTATTCTAAGTCAAAATTGATTTTGAGATTAGTCAAAATTGGCCTTCTGATTTTAAAGTCAAAATTGGATTTTAATTAGGGTCAAAATTGGTCATATATTTAATTATATATGTAGTATGCTATGTACGTAAATGTTTTAAAGGAAAGAATTAAATATACATTAACGGGCTAAGCTTTTAAACTTGCATAATTTTACGAAATGCATGCATCATGAATGTTTTATGAATGTCAAGGCATATTTTTTTAAAAGACAAAACACGATGGATTGAATGATTTGTGACAACTTATGATGAGGGGATGCGGGATATCGGGCCCGTTGAATTTCTGTTAATGTATTACGAGCTTATGGATCCATGTGTTGATATCATGGTGAAGTGGCGGCTTATGGATCCATGTGTTGATATCATGGTAAAGTGGCATCATAGAGGTGTGACATATAGGGATCCCGGCTCGAGGTCGGGTGAACCACACCGCCACGTACGTTGGTTTATAGATTGATCAATCGACTATGGTCACACTTCAGGATACAACTCATACGTTTTTCATGTTATGCTAAGTCATGCCTTATGTATGTATATATTATGTATGAAATGAAATGTATGAAGCAATATTTTAAGAGCATGCACGCATCCATGTTTTAACGTTATTTTATTACAAGTATGTGCTTGCATGCGATTTTATTAGTATGTACTTTGTTATGATATAAGATAGAGCATGCTGAGCCTCTAGGCTCACTAGGTTTAAATGGTGCATGTGATGATCCTGCTGAGTTTATCCCGACTGGCGGTGAGGACATCTGAGCGCCTGTTGCAGCAGTACCCCGTGACCGCAGCGATGTTATTCTTAGAGATGATACATTCTTTTTAGTATGTTGGTTGTTATTCTTAGAGATGATACATTCTTTTTAGTATGTTGGTTTTAAACATGTTCATTTTCAGTGCTTTCACTCAATGGGTTTTAAACAGTATGGATGGTTTTATATTTTAAAATAATTATTTATTTTTATTTCGAGCTTTGTCGAGAAAATGGTTTGAAATGTTTAGAAGGGAACGAGCCACACTTTAAGTTTAAGTATTCTGCACATGTTTAAAAAAAATTTTCTAGAGTATGGTTCATTTCACATGTGTGCCATATGCCTCGTTAATAGGTCGTGTTATGTATGGTATGATCTCGACTAGACCGGATGTCGCATATGCTCTTAGCGTCACGAATCGATACCAATCCAACCCCGACTACTCTAACAAATTGACCTTTATTTAGTCAAATTTTAAATGTTTGAATTTTTAGCAAAGAATGGAGTACATTAGAATTTTTTAAGGTTTAATTTTATGTCTTGGACAGACCGGTTCAATTGGACCGGTTTGGCTGGTTCGGTTGGATCGGGTCGGTTCATCGTGTGTCGACTCAAAATGTTTTAAAGTTGGACCGAGTTATTTAATTATGGGCCGGTTATTTTAATTTTAAGTCAAACGTCCAATTTTAAAGAAAATAGCTAGATGTTTTAAAATTGAGTCAAAATTTTAAAATAATTAGAGTTATATTTATTTTTGAGTTTTAAAAATTGGGGCCTTTAAAATTTTAATTAAGTCAAAATTGATTTCTGGATTTTAATTTGGTCAAAATCGATCTTTTGGTCAAAAATTGGTCATTTGAGTAAAAATCGATTAATTTCTCATTTTAAAATTCAAAATTGATTTGAATTGATTTTAAAGTCAAAATTGATTTTAAATTAGTCAAAATTGATTTTGAATCAGTCAAAATTAGCTTTTGAATTCTTTAGTCAAAATTGAATGAAAGGTAGTCAAAATTTGAAGGTGTTAGGAAATTTTAAAGGTGAACATTCAAGTCATGGACTAAGTTAAGATTGATGTTTAGTCTAGAAGTAGTGGGCCGGGCTCCTGAACCAGTTCTTGACCGAAGTAGAAAAATGTAGAAGCTCGTAAATGTATATTTAATTATATATGTAGTATGCTATGTACGTAAATGTTTTAAAGGAAAGAATTAAATATACATTAACGGGCTAAGCTTTTAAACTTGCATAATTTTACGAAATGCATGCATCATGAATGTTTTATGAATGTCAAGGCATATTTTTTTAAAAGACAAAACACGATGGATTGAATGATTTGTGACAACTTATGATGAGGGGATGCGGGATATCGGGCCCGTTGAATTTCTGTTAATGTATTACGAGCTTATGGATCCATGTGTTGATATCATGGTGAAGTGGCGGCTTATGGATCCATGTGTTGATATCATGGTAAAGTGGCATCATAGAGGTGTGACATATAGGGATCCCGGCTCGAGGTCGGGTGAACCACACCGCCACGTACGTTGGTTTATAGATTGATCAATCGACTATGGTCACACTTCAGGATACGACTCATACGTTTTTCATGTTATGCTAAGTCATGCCTTATGTATGTATATATTATGTATGAAATGAAATGTATGAAGCAATATTTTAAGAGCATGCACGCATCCATGTTTTAACGTTATTTTATTACAAGTATGTGCTTGCATGCGATTTTATTAGTATGTACTTTGTTATGATATAAGATAGAGCATGCTGAGCCTCTAGGCTCATTAGGTTTAAATGGTGCAGGTGATGATCCTGCTTAGTTTACTCCGACTGGCGGTGAGGACATCTGAGCGCCTGTTGCGACAGTACCCCATGACCGCAGCGATGTTATTATTAGAGATGATACATTCTTTTTAGTATGTTGGTTTTAAACATGTTCATTTTCAGTGCTTTCACTCAATGGGTTTTAAACAGTATGGATGGTTTTATATTTTAAAATAATTATTTATTTTTATTTCGAGCTTTGTCGAGAAAATGGTTTGAAATGTTTAGAAGGGAACGAGCCACACTTTAAGTTTAAGTATTCTGCACATGTTTAAAAAAAATTTTCTAGAGTATGGTTCATTTCACATGTGTGCCATATGCCTCGTTAATAGGTCGTGTTATGTATGGTATGATCTCGACTAGACCGGATGTCGCATATGCTCTTAGCGTCACGAATCGATACCAATCCAACCCCGACCAAATGCATTGGAAGGTTGTGAAAGATATTCTTAAGTACTTAGGAATGACTAAGAATATGTTCATGGTCTACGGGGATGGTGAACTGAAATTGGAAGGCTACACTATTTCTAGCTTCCAATGCGATGTGGATGACTCGAAGTCAACTCTGGATTTGTATTCATGCTCAATGGTGGTGCTGTCTCTTAGAAGAGTTCCAAGCAAGACACCATTGTGAATTCAACCACTGTGGCTGAATACATTGCAGCATCAGATGCTGCTAAGGAGGCTGTTTGGATGAGTAATTACGTTCAAGAGTTGGGCATAATTCCTGAAATAGTTGGTCCTGTCCCGATGTACTGTGACAACACGGGTGCCGTTGCTCATGCAATGGAGCCCAGGTATCATCAGTGATCCAAACATATACTAAGAAAATTCCACATTATCCGGGAAATTGTGGGAAGAAGAGATATCGTTGGCCAACGAGTCGCCTCTGTAGATAACATTGCTGACCCACTTATGAAGCCCTTGTCAGGACCATTGTTTGAAAAATATCGCGAAGCAATGGGACTATGTTTGATGACTCGTTGGCTATAGGGCAAGTGAGAGATTGTTATAGTAGGTGCCTAGCTAGCCAACTTGTGGCATGTGGGTTTTCTTTTGTTGTTCTATGTAAGACGTGTTGTGGATCCGGATCCGCCCACCGGCCAGGCAGCGGAAGAACAATTGAATAAAACCGGGAGGCGATCAATACGAAGAATTCAAAACAAACTACGACATTCATAGGATGTTTAAGCGTGTTACCTCGCTGGCACTTGTTCCTGGCTCCAACCGGTGTTTCAAGAACCCGGCTCTTCTCGGTAGATTGCGGTAGTTTACGCCAATCCGGTCCACGACCAGATCCGAGACTCCATCGTCAGGCTGCACTAGAAGCCCTAACGAGATCAGCACGAACGGATACTCCTCGAAAAACTAAGCCGGAACGTTTCCCGGCGAAGTTGGCGGGGGCGGCGGGCGGCGGCGGGCGGCGCACGGCGGCGGCGAGGAAGAGAAGAGGAGGCGGCGTGTGGAGCAATTAGGTTTAGGGTTTTGAGGAGTGTTGTATGTAGTTGTTTTAAGTCTAATAATAATCACAATTATATAGACTTAACAATGGACTTGGACCGGCCCATCGGGCCCGGGTCCAAATGACGATATCCATTGATGTGACTTCATCGTAACTCCGATCGCCGATCAGATCGGACCGATCGACTCAGTTTCCAAAACTGAACAATATGATCTGAAAAACCATTTTTCAGAACCCCAGTGCAAAAAGACCGTTTTGCCCCTCAACAGCGGGAAACCCCGGTTTGACCCCTGTTGACTTTTAGGAAGTCGCACTCCCCAAAATCCTCTTCTCGTGCTCAACACATTGAGCTGAGTATCCGTGCGGGAATCTCGAATCTAGTACGATCAGATCAACGATCATTGGTAAATCGAGAGTCGCTATAGATCCGATAGCTATGCATACATCTTGGATATCGAATAGTGACATCGCGAGTGTAACTAGGTAAACACATTTACCTAAAACACTTCTAGTACTCTGGCCAGAGATTTATACACTATTATCCCCTCAGATAGCATAGGATATCCACGCATGTCTGCGAGCGGTGAATCCTCGACAACGATGCATCGACTCCTACATGCATCGGGGTCTCACCCAATCCCGACGCCTTATGACTCCAGGTGAGTCGGCAAACGGGTCAAAGTGAGACGCCTATCATGTAGAGTCTCAATGACGTTTCGAGTCGTGAGGACTAATCAGTACAACCAAGACCTCGGACTTATCCACTCGACAAATGGTAACCACATGGAAAGTCCGAAGGAGGGTAGTTCGATAGATCACCAGGTCACTATCTATCTGCATGCTCAGAACATCACAATGTTCCCTACCAATGAAACATGGTACTTCACATCGCAGATACTAGTCTCGAACTCGGGCGGCCTTATCCTCATTTTGACGGCCCAATCGACTAGGAACATGTTCAGAATACACAGCGACTATTAGATGTGTTTCATGATAGCCGTCATACCCACTATCACATCTAACATACGCTTTAGTGCATTCTAGGTCTTTACTCAACGCAATTGTAAATCATTACACACATAATGAAAGTAAAGAATGCCATATAAGGAAATGCGAATATCATATATAAAGATCGTTTGTACAAGAGTCTATAAAACCCACACGCCACAAGTTGGCTAGTTGGGCATCTACTCTAACAAGACGATCTTTATTTATGAAATTCGCATTATTTTATGGCATTATTTATCTTCATTATTATGATTATAAATTGTTGGATAAAGACCTTGAATGCACTATAGTGTATGTTGGATGTGATAGTGGATTTGATGGCTATCATGAAACACATCTAATAGTCACTGTGTGTTCTAAACGAGTTCCTAGTCGATTGGGCCGTCCAAAAGAGGATAAGGGCCACCCGAGCTTGAGATTAGCATCTGCGATGCAAAGTAACACGTTTCATTGGTAGGGAACATAGAGATGTTCTGAGCATGCAGATGGATAGTGACCTGATGATCTATCGAACTACCCTCGTTCGGACTTTCCAAGTGGTTATCATTTATCGAGTAGATTAAGTCTGAAGTCTTGGTTGTACAGAGTAGTCCTTACTATCGAAACGTCATTGAGACTCTAAATGATAGGTTCCTCACTTTGACCAATTTACCGAATCCGTTGGGGTCATCAGGTGGCGGGATTAGGTGAGGTCCCGATGCACGTAGATTCGATGCTTTGTTGTCGAGGATTCACAGCTCGACTTTATGCATGAATATCCTATGCTATCTGAGGAGAATAGTGTGATAAATCTCGTGCCAGAGTACTAGATGTGCTTTAAGTAAATGGGTTTACCTAGTAGCACATGCGATGTCGCTATTTGATCTCCAAGATGTATGCATGGCTATCGAATCTCTAGCGACTCTCGATTTACCAATGATCGTTGATTTGGTTGGGATATTTGAGATGAAAGGACCGTACTATACGCTAACCATGACCAACTGATTCTTGCAGGCACTATCAGTGATACCTAGGGGATCATGGAGCGATGTTGCTAGACGCTTTATCATGGTCCGATGGATAAGTCCGAAAATATGTTTTCGGAGTCACAAAGAGTTGTGAGTCCACAGCTAGCTGTATCCTTGAACCATTGAGGATCACACAAGTACTGGTTTCCCAATTCCCGTACGGATATGGAACTCAAAGTGTTGAGTATAGTAGGAGGAAGGTTGGGGGTATGACTTCCAAAATAAGCTAAGGGAGTAGGACTTCCATATTTAGCTAATGGGAATAAACCTGCCATAAATAGATTTAGTGGTCCAAAATTTGATTTTGCATCATAATGATCAGTTTCGTTTAATGATTACATCCGTGATATCTGATCATCGATCAGGATTATGATGAGACCACAATCGAGGGAGTCGAAATGAATGTTCCCTATTTGACTTGAACCAAAAGTTCCCAGTTTGACTTGAACTGAATGTTCACAGTTTAAGTTGAATAGAATGTTTACAGTTTGAGTTGAACCGAATGTTCTAGTTGAGTTGACCGAATGTCATCTGTTTTGTTTAACTCAAACTCTATCCCTCCACCTATAAATATGGCAATGAGGAGACACTTTCAAAGACAGAAAGAAAAACCCACTTGATTATTGCATAACTCTTCTCTCCCCTCCCATCCACTCTCAGCCTCCTCCCACCGCAGCCGTCATCGCTAACTGCCGCTGTCGCGTGCTGCCGGACCCCGTTACTGTCGTTTTAGCGAGGGGAATCCATTCGTGACAATTCGCTGTGCTTTCCAGTACAAGGCAGCGAAGGAATTTGAAAATCGATCGTGGACCAGATTAGGCGAACAATCGGAGATTCAACCATTGAGGTGCTATTGCCGCGTAAAATCGGAATAGTTGGAGTCGGGCGCGAAGTCGTCAAAAGTAAATATTTCTAAACATCCTATTCATGTTTAGCTTTTGTTTTATTCGCGTATGAGCGTTCCCGGGCATAAAATTTTTAAAACTTCCGCTGCGCCCCGGAGCGTGATCTGGATCCGTCGCATGCTCCAACATATATTTTTATTCAAAGTTACTTTATGAATCAAAGAATTAGTAAATAAAAAAATGAAGAAAATATTTTATTTCGTGTTTTTCTTGAATGGAACAACTCGACCAGAACAACTCATAGCTTGATCAAAACAATTTTGCTTAGTGTATGAGATTTATCAAGAGCATATCATAGCAGAGTTCAGTTGGAACAGCTTGGCCACATCATCATGGTAAACATATTAGATCAGAGCTTTTGAGTATTTGACTTTGAAGAGCATTAAGTTGGAATAAGTAAGGCAATAATCAGAATTACGTCAAGAATGTCATATATGAGGGTTGCCTACTGATTTTAAAAAGAGGAGCATTTAATACATAAGTACATAATACACATACTGCATTAAATATACAATAAATGCTTAATTACAAAGGTAGAGGAATTAGTGGCTCGTTCATATTTAATACAGTTGAATTGCAATCCTATAAATACTAAGAGTTTCAAAAGAAGAAAGGGTGACCGAATCAATCTGTGTTGACAAATGGTTGAAATCTTTCTTGTTACAACTTTCGATCAGAACATCTTGTTTCTATATATTTAGCTTAGCTGAATCACTCAGACCCAAAGTTTGTATGGAAAATTTCTTGAGTGTTGTTTGTAAACTGACAGAACCTGTTATGTTCAGTGTAGAATACTTTAAGGTCAGTTTAGTAGAGTGCTGAGATAAGTGGATTTGGTTAACCGTATAACCAAATCAAAAGCTTCTGGTGGAAATCCTTTTAGCTTGGAAGAAAGGGTGACATAGAAGCTTAGATTTTAAACTTCCATCAGCGAATCTCTTTACTCTTATCTTTTTATTTACTTCATTTCAGTGAACTGATAGATCAAGCTGTTTTCCATATATTTTATTATATTTTATAATGTTAGCAAGGACCTGGACACAAGAACAACATGTAACTCAGCTTAGGGATGGCAATTTTCCCCGCGGGTTTGGGGGCCCGCGGGGAAAAACCGAAATGAGCGGGTATGGGGAATATTTTATATCTCCAAATCAAATGGGGATGGGGATAATAGCACTCCATCCCCGAAATCCCCGAACCTGCCCCGATAGTGTGTGTGTATATATATATAAAATAAAAATAATACTACTATTTAATAAAAATCATATTACTATTCTTATTTCATACATATTTAGATGAATAAAAATCTTCCAAATTACGTAATAATCTAATAACATTTATATGCATATATATATTTATATAATAGTATATATATAGTATTCGATATATTAGAAATATGTATGTATTAATAATATAGATTAATAAATAATTATATATATATATATAATACTGGAGGCGGGGATGGGGATCCCCGTCCCCGAACCGATCCCCGCGGGGATGGAGATGGGGATCCCCGAATTATTCAAGGACGGGGATGATAATGGCAAAACCGGCCCCACCCCACCCCGTTGCCATCCCTAACTCAGCTTGTCTTAATCATAGCATTTTCAAAGAAATTTTAACAAGAGTTTATTCACATCTCTCCTCTAAAATCTATTTTTCAACACGATCCTACAATAAATGATTTTATAATTATTTAATTTTATTTTGTAAAAAAAATTAATTTTAATAATATAGTTAAAAAAAACTAATTTATCATTTATTTTTTACAATTTAATTACTATTTATATAATTGTTTATTCACGCTTCATTTCATGTTATCAATAAAAAACTCTTAAGAAATTTTAGTAAGATCAATAGTTTGCATTTTAAAGAAAATAGCAATTTCTTTTACAATATAACACTGAATCGTTGTTTCGTTCACATACTAAAACATTAACACTGTTAAATCATTGTTTGATTTATACAGTTAAGTGAGTGATTAATAGTTTGATGGTAGTCGGTGTATAAGTCATAGTATTGAAGTATGTTATATAATTTGTTGTATCAATCCACAACTTCTAATGAAATCGAAATTGAAGAAAAGGTAACATATGAGATGATTATCTCCAAACATATATAAGTAAATCCTTGCATCTTTTAATTCCCGCTCTTGTTTTAAGTTTTCATAAGGGATAACACTAATATCTAAGAAATATACGACAGTACCAGCAGTTAAACACGCAATCATCGGACTCATGAGCCTAGCAGACCGATCATAACGTACACAACAGGTGCACTTTGTACTGTCACACAATGTTTTCATAACCGGGCCGATAATCGAACCGGTCTAGCTATTAAAAACGCTCCAACCGATTCCACCGGACGGTCCAATCGGAATATAGTTATTAATAAAATATTAATATAAAATAATAAATAATATGTTTTTAATTTTTAAAATCTAAAAAATATATAAAAATATATTTTTATTTTGCTTTAATTATTTAAATATTTACCAAATAACATTGTTTTCATAGCCGGGCCGATAATCGAACCGGTCTAGCTATTAAAAACGCTCCAACCGATTCCACCGGACGGTCCAATCGGAATATAGTTATTAATAAAATATTAATATAAAATAATAAATAATATGTTTTTAATTTTTAAAATCTAAAAAATATATAAAAATATATTTTTATTTTGCTTTAATTATTTAAATATTTACCAAATA
>KV006347.1:219308-305520 GCA_001598015.1 Dorcoceras hygrometricum
TCGTTCCAGCTGGTTCAACTTGGCCTCCGCCTGATTACGAACAACTGAATCAACTTTGGACGTCTCCATTGCTAATCCAGCTGCCGTATACAATGATGAACTAAACCAGCTGCTGAACTTAATCTTGTCAAACCATCTGCTGGACAAATTTAGCTGCTTATCTTCTTTGCGCAATATGCTTCTTCTTGCTGATATCTGCACACTCCAATGGAATTGTTAGAAACACAATAACATGTTTTGTGTTATTCAAAACTTAATCAGGATCTGTCAAAACAGATCCGATCCATCAATTATTCTTATTGAAATTAAAAAATATTTTTTATTTCCGCTATTGTAATTGTAATTAAATGTATAAAAATAAATTATAATATAATAAAAGAAAAGTAATATTTTGAATAAACTAATGATTGATTAATAATAAATAAAGGACTAATAATAAAAATAGTGATAATAAATAAAATATATAAAACATATTTCATCATAACAAAAAAAATTAATATTGTAAGAAAAATAATAATTGTCATAGTAATGTAACGAAAATTTTGTCAATAGAGTTTAGTTGAAAGAGTACAACAATCAAAAGAACATTTTTGCTAGAAAAGAGAGGAGAATTTCGTGTGCTTTGTAGATTCCTTAAAACATTTTATCGATGTCAAAATTATTGATTCCTTAAAAAAATTAAATATCAAAACATATTTCTTTTGGAGAATGACAACACGTGTATATATATATATATATATATATACACACACACATATATCACTACAATAAAGTGGAATATGGCCCTCTTCAAAGAAATTTAAATTTAAGCGAGAATGACAATTATTGAAAAATAATTTCAATAAAAATTGAATCTAAAAAAATTGATAACAATATCAATTACATCGGAGGAATTACTATAATAACGTTTGTCAAATAGATAAATATCTTTCTTTTATTGGAAATACCAAATTACCAAATAAGGACAATCCATATGTAGAATCATATTGAATATCAAATGTCGTGCCAAATAGGGATTGAAATTTTTCTAGCGGGTTTGGGGTTTTTTTTTTTTGAGAATGAAAACACATAATTGATTTGATAAAAATTGTGACTTCCATTCTCATTCTCATTCTCATTCCCGATCCTCTCTCCTCAGTCCTTCCCCCAATCCTTCAAACCCACCACCACATGGGCAGCCACCTTCAAATCACCATCTCTCCTTAGTTTTTAGTCGGACATTTGAATTTCTTGAGGGGCTTTTATATATATATAGTTTATTTTTGTTTTATTATTTTTGTTACGTTTTTTTTTTTTGAGAATGAAAACACATAATTGATTTGATAAAAATTGTGACTTCCATTCTCATTCTCATTCTCATTCCCGATCCTCCCTCCTCAGTCCTTCCCCCAATCCTTCAAACCCACCACCACATGGGCAGCCACCTTCAAATCACCATCTCTCCTTAGTTTTTAGTCGGACATTTGAATTTCTTGAGGGGCTTTGTTTAATCCACCCAAGCTTCATTTCAAGCCAAAAAAGTGAGTTTTTGGCAACGTTTTGGTCGGAATCGAAGCTGGTTCGTGTTGTTTTCCGGCGAGATTCCCGGCATCTTCTCCTGTAATCCTACTACTTCTAGCCTTGAGTGCTTCGGTCAGTTTTGAATCCCTTATACTTCAATGTTTGAAACAATTAATCTGTTTAATCCATCAATATTGTTCTTTAGTTGGCTAATATAGCCTCCCTTAAATATTCAGAGTTCTTGCTTGCTTGCTAGTCATTAAACATAACAGGAGGCATTAACCTAGTGTATGTTTCTACGGTAAGGACCTCCCCCAAACGAAATAAAGCTGAAATTTTTATGTAAAGTTTCAAATTGTGCTCGTTTCGCCTCCCAAATGTGTTGAGACTCCCCGCTTAAACCCTTTTCACTGCTCCACCCTGACACAGTCGTTATGTCTATGCTACTTGTATTGTATATGAGTGTGATTTGTTTAAATATGCACCTTTATATGCAGGGCTAGGTGTTTGTCTGTGTGATAAAAAGTCAAGTTTATCAGCTCATTATGTCAAACCAAGGTAGAGTCCTTCCTCCTCACCTTCGTCGTCCACTTCCTGGTCCAGGAGCAGTGTATCCTGATCCGTATAGCTCTGCAATTCCTCCACCAACCGCTGGCCTCCCTCCTTTTGAAATGTTACCGCCTCCTAAGATAATGGAAGACAAGCTTTCTGCACAACATATTGAGATAGAGAAACTTGCAACGGAAAACCAGAGACTTGCAGCCACCCATGGATCTCTAAGGCAAGATCTTGCTACAGCCAGGCATGACCTGCAAATAGTACATTCTCACATCTCAGATATGAAGTCTGAGAAGGAACATCAGACAAGGGGAGTTTTGGATAAAATTGCCATGATGGAGGCTGAACTTGAAAGTTCAAAGCACATTAAGTTGGAGCTGCAGCAATCAAGGGTTGAGGCGCAGAACTTAGTAGCTGTGAGGAAGGAGCTGTTTGCCAAGGTGCAGCAGCTTACTCGTGATCTTCAGATTGCTCACTCTGAAGCACAACAGATTCCTGGTCTGATGACTGAGCTTGACAGTTTGAGACGGGATTATCAGCATTACAGGTATCCTCTTCTTTTTTTGTTTGAAATAAACAAATTAGAATGATTGAATCTTGAAAGGTGAATGCGAGACACCACGAAATTTAGCTTTTATTTATGACAAATTGTCAAGAGGGTTAAAACATTTAGAGATCAAAATTATTATATAATGGTTGATAATGTAGTAAGATAAATATGGCTTATATATTTATTAATTTATTCTAGCAAACTGCATTTGAAGTTTGAAATTGAGTAATTCCCAAGACGTGAAGAGAAAACTAATGTCTCAGTTGTGCTGAGTTTAATCGGAATGCACATTCTACATATAATCATTCTGGTAACGTCCCATTTGTTAATTTCTCGATGAAAAACATGAGTTGTATTCTTACATCTATTAGTTTGTTTCGTGATTTTGTTTCTAGTTTCAGTTTGGTATCACATATGGTAATCTGGATGTTTATGGTCGAATCTGTACAGGGCTACCTATGACTATGAGAAGAAGTTATACCATGATCATCTGGAATCTCTTCAAGTGATGGAGAAGAACAATGCAGCAATGAGTAGAGAAGTGGAAAAGCTCAGAACAGAGTTGTCGAACTCCGTAAACTTCGATCATCGAACAGGCATAGTCATATCAGCTTTATTGCCTTTTCAATATATGTGTGCTAATTCAGGGGTAATCAGAAGAACATCGAGGATGAGACTTGACCTTTTAGAAAAATTATTAATAAATTTTTGAAACTGTTTTCCAGATTATCTTACTAGGTCTAACCTGGCCAATCTTCTATTCAATTTTTTGGGAGCTCATTAATTATGATATTGTAGGAGGGTCGCATGGTGGTTCTGCTGGATACAGTGGAACTGTTTCGGTCGCGAACTATAACCCTGCTCAAAATGTTTATGGTGCTACTCAGGTATGAATCAGCAATTTTGAACCATTTGATTAATAATAGCTTGACTAGATTCAAGATGGAGATCTGAACCAGGGCCTAATTCTACCTTCAGATTATTTCATTGTGTAAATAATCTCTATTTTTTCACTTTATAAATTTAAATTACACATTGTTGCCTTGGAAGTAGAAAATTTATGTTTTTCTTGGCTTTAAGGTTTTCTGTCCATATGGCTTTTTAATATCAACACCGGTGTTTGATTGTTTCTATGTTTTTTAATGCAACAGGGGCAAAGTGCCTTTTTGGGAGGTGTTAGTGGGGCTGGTGCCACCAGTACTGCTGGCGGTGCAGCTGTTAACTTTGATCCTTACAGAGCCCACACTGGAGCAGGTTACGATACCCAAATAAACAACACTGGTGGTTATGAAACCCTTAGAGGACCCGTCGGACCTGCTTACAATGCTCAGAGAGGACCAAGCGAACCTAGTTATGATGCACAGAGGTACTCATCTGGACCTAGTTATGATGCTCATAGATGGCATTCAGTACCTGGATACGATGCTCAAAGGGGAGCAGCTGGAGTTGGTTATGATGCCCAAAGAGGACTGGCTGGGCCCAGTTTTGGTGGGCAAACTGGAGTTGGTTATGATATGCAGAAAGTCCCCGGCAACGAAGCATCAACAAGAGCTGCCACGGGGTCTCAAGGACAGGCACCGACGAACACTAATGCAACTACTGCATCGAGCATGAGGGGTGGGTCGGAGAATGATTCAGTGCTGCGAAGTGGAAACCCTGCTCGAATATGAACTCAAAACCTCTTCTATCTGAGCAACTCATCTGTACTTTTGTGGATGGAATGGCGAAGTATGGTTCCTTTTTGCATTAAATTGTTGGGTTTAAAAACTTGTGCAGGTAAGCATCAAGCTACCAACAAGAAATGAATTATTATATTTGAAACATTTCGCACTGTCTTGTTTCCTTATCTATTTAGGAAGGATATGAAACAAACAGATGGTATTGACAGTAGAGGAGTATTACTTTTTTCATGTTTATTTTAATTTTAAAACTTTTCTATCCAACTTGAAATTTGAGACTTCTCGGTCTTAAATTTACAAATAAAATGTTCCAATGTTTCGTTTTGTGGAACCAAGTCCTGTAAAATATACCACGGGTAAATTTGGTACACCACCCATTATACATGCGTTTGCTTTAGTCAAACATTATGCACTAAAAATGTAATAATCTCTTCAGGTTATGAAGAAATTTTAAATTTTTAGTGGAAGTTGGTAGTTTTTTTTTCCTCATCTGACCAAATTGACAAATTTGAGAAACAATTAAATATCAAATCTGAAGATTGTAAATGCAACGGATCAGATCTATATTAACGATAAAGATAAGGGAGTAAAACATAATTCATCCTAAAAAGTCAAACAAATACTCGTTCAAGATTGACCTCCTCCGATTTGATTGAATGAACAATTATGCTACTACTATAATCAAATAAATTTTAAAAAATAATAACTCGTCTTATTAAATCTCAATCATAATGCTTAAAAAGCCAATTTTAATTCTATTTCAATTTCACTATTTAACAAGAAATTATTTCAACACATACATACGTACATACAAACATACATATCTCAATTCTAATCCAACTTCAATGTTTAATAATAAATCGGAATCATAATCACAATGCTATTAAATTCTTTTTTGAAAAAAAAATCAAATTTAATTCTCCAATTTAAATATTTAATAACAAAGTATTTCAATATAAGGCTACACATACATACATACACATACATGTATATAAAAGCAAGATGCTTCAACATTCAAATTCCAACATACCTTTAGAAATTCAATTCTCACCAATCCCCACTCAATAGAATATTATTCCAATCATTTCGCCTGAATCAAGTGTTGATCCATTGATCTCCCGATAATTTTTTCCATCTGGGTCAGTCACAAATTCTCTCAAAACCTCCGAATAAACGCGTTTTTTTTTTCCATCTGGGTCAGTCACAAATTCTCTCTAAACCTCCGAATAAACGCGTTTTTTTTCCCCTTAGATTCTCCAATGGCGGAAAATTCTAAGGACGACGATGTGCTTAGTCAACTCTGCGAGTTGGTCGATGCTATCTATGGGTTGCCTGATTGCAGAACGGTTTCGAAGAAGATGTACGGTAATCTGGTCAGGCGGTTGAAGCTCTTGAGCCCTCTGTTCGAGGAGGTGAAGGAGGGAGTCGAAAGCGACGCCATTGAGGGGTTTATCTCCCTTAGAGCTGCTATCGAATCGGCTCTCGAGCTTCTCCAATCGGTCCAAGAAGGCAGTAAGATTTTCCAGGTAACTGTGTGTAAGAAGATTTTACTTTGAATTTTGTTTATGAAAGTGTAGTTCATTATTCTTTTGCTTATAATCTATTATTGTGTGGATTTAAGTTTAGCTTATCAGTTATGAGCCTTCAAGAGTATAATTTGATGCCTTACTCAGGGAATTGTTGCTAATCTTTCTGGAAATATGCGGTTATTGATGATTCAGGGTCATTGATCAAATGTTTATTTTTACTGGACCAGCACCCTGAAAATTTATGGGTTTCTTTGTTATTTTATGGGTTCATTTCTGTTCTATGGAAAGATAGCACTGCCTATTAGTCTACAAGGTGACCCATCTTGCTCGGCGCAATTATTACAGTTGATTTGTGTATATCTGTGACCTCTGTGCTTCAAAGAGACTCCAATTATGTTTTAGGATTCTGAATATCATATCTTTACTGTATCTGAAATGGGGTTATATGCTAGTTGATTGGAATGCCAGTTATTTGAAAGTTGAATATGCTGAAATTGAAAAGTTATCTAGTTCCTTAAGTTCACATCGTTTTAATAGAAATTGTTTGGTCTGAATGCATTTTGTATACTGCTTCTATTGTGCATGTTTGTGATACTTGTAACCTCTGGGCTTATATTCAGTTGTGCGTATTCTCGTGCTCAAAGTGCTCGGTGTAATATTCTTTGTGCTGCAGGCTCTACAAATCAACAAAATTGCTGGCAGGTTTGATGATGTAACTGAACAGATCGTAGCAGCAATGGACCAGATTCCCTATACTAAACTCAAAATGCCTGAGGAAGTTCGAGAACAGGTGTTTTACATTATTGTGGTTGCTAAATTAAAAAATTCAGATTCCCTTGTGGCTCTTTTTCTTTATGAAATCTGTTTGATTCTTTAGATCGAACTCGTACACACACAATTTAAAAGAGCTGTAGGTCGAATGGAGTCGCCTGATTTGCAACTGGTGATGGACTTAGCTGCAGCCCAAATGGAAGACAATCCTGACCCCATGGTATTCAGAAGGCTTTCAGAGAAGTTAAATCTCATGACTATGAATGATATAAAGAAGGAGTCACTTGCCATCCATGAAATGGTTATCTCTAGTGGTGGAGTTCCTGAAGGAATTTCAGAAGAGTACTTTGAGACTATGTCATTTCTTCTTCGGAAGTTAAAGGATTGTGTTGTGATGAGTAATCCAGATTCTGATGCCGCTGAAAGTGACAAGACTTCATTCCAGTATAGATCTCCGGTCATTCCGGATGATTTTCGTTGCCCAATATCACTAGAGCTTATGAAAGATCCTGTAATTGTGTCTACTGGGCAGGTATGAAAACTCGAGTTCCCTAAACCAATTAAAATTTCTGTCTTGCACTAGTATTGGATGTCAATCATAAATCAATGAACCAAACGAAATATTTCTCTTGCGAAATTTTCGTTTTGAGAGGTGTTTCGGAGTTCTCACTGGAAAAAGAATGAAAGTTTTGTCACAAAGCCTATTGTTCGGGAAATTTTATCCATGTGTTTTGGCTCGTTTGGTTTTTTGCAGACTTATGAACGGGCCTGTATTCAGAAATGGCTGGATGCTGGGCATAAGACCTGCCCCAAGACTCAGCAGTCACTATTGCATACTGCTTTAACCCCTAACTATGTGTTGAAAAGTCTCATTGCTTTGTGGTGTGAAACAAACGGTATCGAGCTTCCTAAGAAACAAGGGAATGGCCGGAACAAAATATCAGGTGGGGGCTCAGACTGTGATCGTGCGGCTATCGATGTCCTGCTGCAAAAACTTGCAAATGGGAACGCTGAGCAGCAAAGAGCAGCAGCCGGTGAGCTTCGTTTGCTTGCTAAAAGAAATGCCGACAATCGAGTATGCATAGCCGAGGCAGGTGCCATACCATTGTTAGTCGAACTGCTATCCTCCACAGATCAGAGGACTCAAGAACATGCTGTCACGGCACTTCTCAACCTTTCCATAAACGAGGCAAATAAAGCAACTATCGTAAATGCCGGTGCTATAACTGAAATTGTTGATGTGCTGAAAAATGGCAGCATGGAAGCTAGAGAAAATGCAGCGGCTGCCCTTTTTAGTTTGTCAGTTGTTGATGAAAACAAAGTGGCAATCGGGGCGGCAGGAGCCATACCACCATTGATTGATTTGCTCTGCCAAGGTTCCCCCAGAGGTAAGAAAGATGCAGCCACTGCTATATTTAACCTTTCCATTTACCAAGGTAACAAAGTGAGAGCTGTAAGAGCGGGAATAGTGCCACCACTTGTGAGATTGCTAAAGGATCTTGGAGGCGGAATGGTGGATGAAGCACTTGCGATATTGGCTATACTTGCAAGCCATCAAGAAGGGAAAACCGCAATCGGTAAAGCTGAGCCAATCCCTTTTTTGGTAGAGGTAATCAGGACAGGTTCACCACGTAACCGGGAAAATGCAGCTGCGATATTGTGGTCATTATGTACCGGTAACCAAGATCATTTAAAGATTGCTCGAGATCTTGGGGCAGAGGAAGCATTGAAGGAATTGTTGGAGAGTGGTACTGACAGGGCTAAACGAAAAGCTGGAAGTGTTTTGGAGCAGCTCGAACGAGTGGAAGGAGCAATTGTTTCTTGAAATTTCTTTTGGTGGAATGATGAGAAATTCCAACATTCGTCTATGATTTTGCCATTTGTGAGTAGTTTGGCAATGCAAAGCAGATTTCGAAAACATAAAAACAAATTCAAACAGCTCCGTTGTAGTTCTGTATAAAGCACAGTTTCACACTGTTACTCTGATTAATTGTTGTACTTCGTATGTTCTGTGATCGAAGTGGATGGGGTGGGAAAAGATTGTTGATAGGGATGTATTTTAACTTTTCGAGTATAGAATTTATGAATGTAAGCTCTTTGGTGAGAAATGAAATGACCTGTCAAGTTTTATTTGGAAGCTTATAGTTACGATCCTGATGATACATTGGAAAAAATTGTATATGAATGGATGCGGATTAGAGAGCAACTAATTAATAGTTTGATATTTATTAATGTATTTCTTGACATGACTTTTTGATTGTCTAATTGGTTACTTGTTAATTTTTCATTAAATTTTCATAAATATTCATAAAATAAAAAAAATCATTTTTGCATCAATCCAAAATTACAGAAGGGTTTCGTGAGAATCGAACAAATTCATACGAAATAATTATCTTACAAATACATGTAAGAATTCCAACAAATAGCAAATTCTGTCAGTTTTTTTGTTAGCCTATCCAAAATTCCCTCCTATTATACAAATGAGACTTTCATTATTTGATTATAATTAAGTTAGCAATTATTTTTTATGAAGTATCTTCTAATTACACATTTAATTATTAATCCTTTTACATTAATTAATGTACTACAATTTTCATGACTTGTTAAGATAATTATTTTTTTATTAATAATATTACTTGTAAATTAGTCAATTATCCTAATTTTTCTTCTTATTATTAGTACTTGTGAATTAGTCAAATATCCTCTCAATATATACTATAAAAAATTTACATATTTGTAGACATATTTAGGTGAAGTTTCAAATTGTAATTGTGAATTAGTCGAATTTCGTCTCAATCACTTCTTCTTACTTCTACTGTTACTGCTACTAATTTTCTTTGATGGGTTCTCTTGTTATTGCATGTCTAATAACTAATTAAAACTTTGACTTAATTAATATACCCCTACATAAGCATGACTTTTCATTGTCTAATGGGCTATCTATTAATGATGTTCATAATTTTTGTGTTGTTATAAAATATCATGTTATTATTATTATTATTATTATTATTATTATTATTATTATTATTATTATTATTATTATTATTATTATGACGATGATAATGTGCTTTTGAAAACTTGATTGCAGATCGATCTGTTACAAACTCATTGCTAAATTTAGTCAGACTGTCTTCTTGAGCTATAAAAATGATTTTATGCGGAAGAAGATCAATAAAAACTGTGAACAGTAAATGTATGCAAAAATGTAAACAACATAAGGAGAAGAAATTTGTTTCTGGAAGTTCGAAGCAGCGCTTCTACGTTTTCCCTTCTTCAAAAATGGAAGGATTCCACTAGAAGTCTTTGTTTAGTATACAATGTATCCTAAACCACTCAACTGGCCTCACCAATCTGAACTCCTAGTATCAACACCTCAAACAACTCACAGGCTGTGTATTACAAATGATTGTATGAAAGCTTTTTCAAATGAATATGAATTGAAAAATTCAAACCTAACAAAACGCTGAATCTGGAAATGCAAAAGATTGAAATATTTCTATGAATAGTAGTTGCAGCAGAATGAAAGACAGAATAGCTTTTTCTTTTCTTGATTGAATTCTGATCAATTTCGTATCATCAATTGCGTAACATCTGACCTTGTTTGAATGCCTCTTCTTTTCATAGCCATGTGATACAATGGTAGGAAAAGTTACCAGTAAGCATTTTGTCGGCAGCCAACAATTTGAACGCATGATAAAGTACTGCCACGTAGACTTGTACTACTATGATATTCTCGTACAAAAGTTGGCACTGAAAATGATAACGGATATCAAAATTTGTTCTGCGAGTCGTTTTTATCTTAGTCTTTTACTAACCTAACTCCGCCCTTTTTGGGGCCCCCTTGCGAGCCTTCGGAGCACTAGCTCCTGGTGTGACTTCATAAAAAGCAATCCCCCTTCTATAGTAGGGGGGAGTGCTACCTATAGAACTGAAATATTCATTCTCTCTTAAAGTCCTTTATGGATTTCGAGTCGGGAATAGAGCTTTGGCAAGTGTTTGCTGTTTGTTGTCTTGTGCATTGCTTCTCTGATCATATCGCGGCATTTCAGGCTGTTGTTATGAACTTCGTTCTAATCTGTATTCGAAATCTGGACTCTGCTTTGATCTGATCATCTCTAAGCTGTTTTCTTCTCTGAGCTGATTCGACGTAATCGTCTATCTGCCACTACTAAGCTCCGAGATGATATCCTAAAGCTGATTTGCTATGGGGTTTTCTGAACAACTGATCTGATTATCTAATCTGTTCTTCCGAGATGAATTCTTTTAAGCTGGTCTGAATATCTGAACTAATTAGGTTATACTGAGTTGTCCTTTCTCAGCTTTAGCATTAATCTGATCGTATATATCTCGAGCTTGATTTTTCCTTAATCAGCTTAGCTCTAATATGAAATCCTGAGCTGTGTTGTGCTTACTCAACTTGGTTCTAAACTGAAGCTCTTGAGCTGGTCTGTGCTGCTTCAGCTTAGACCTCAGAGCTGATCTGTGTCTGAGCTGATTCACCTAATCTGATCTGCCTTCAGCTCTATTCTAACTTGTGCGATCTGCTCTTGATCTGTTCTAAGCTGGTGGTCTCTGAGTTGATCTTGCTTTGCTGTATCAGCTTATATCTCCTGAGCTGATCTTGTCTCTTTTTGAGCTGATCTGGTGGATATCTTAGTTCAATCAGCTCTCAGATGAACTCTTCGAAGCTGCTCTGTTGTACTGGTTTCTTTTGTGCTGATTTTTGCTCTAAGCTGGATCGGCTTGGATGTCGTCTGCTGGATCAGTTTGGTGTCCCCTACTGGATCATCTTAGACACCTTCTCAATTACACTATGTTCGGCACTACTCAGCTCGGGTCTAATATTCTCTGCTTCAGCTTAGACCTGCGCACTCAATTAAATCATTAGAATCATAAGAACAAGTTTTGTGTTCATTCAAATCCAGATCTGATCTGCGTAACAGATCCAACAATCTCCCCTTTCTGATTAACACAAAACTTGGATAAAGTAAAAGCACGTAAAAACAGATTTTTAATATTTCTCCCGCTTTTTGTGGGAATAAAAAAGGAGTCAAAATCTTGTCTCTCCCTTGATATTAAAAATAAATCTCCCCCTTAACACAGTACGGGAATTCAGTTTTCGAAAAGAAAATATTTTAGAGGGGGCGACAATTTGCATTAAAAACAACATGCATGATATTCATTATCGCATAACCGACGGATTCTTATTGGATTGCAACATAAAGTTTCAACAAAGAGCACGTCTTTAGTGATAACATTACCATGACAATATTACCCTTGTCATGACAATATTACCCTTACCCATGGTTTCACCTGTTGAATTATCACCGAATGTGATTTTCAGTACTTTGGTGTGTTTGATATCTGATAACAGTTTTGAACTGCCCATCATGTGTCTGGAACATCCGTTGTCCAAATACCATGTTGATGTCTTCAAACGGTTGACCCTGTTGACCAGCAATCAGAAAATAAAATTTTAGTACCCAATTTTACTTGGGTTCAGATTGGATTAACCCTTTCGAGACCCATGTTTGAATTACTTTGACAGTTCTTCCAGTGTATGTGTCCAGTAGTGTGTGTGCAAAATTAGTGCGCGATATTTTGAATCTTGGTTTTACGTTCTGACCATTCAGATCACGTCTGATCTGAACATTTCTTGTTTGCTTTCTCACCTTCTTTGAACCTTGCCTAAGCTGGTTCAGATCAGGCGACTGCGGACCAGATCTTACTCTGTCCTTGTCCAGCATATTCTTAAGCCAGCTCGGCTTAGAGTTCTCAGGTTGAGCAAGCCAATACCTCGCTTACCCTTCTGGTTCAGTTAGATGCGTTCTAGTAATCATACATGACTAATTCAAGCGTATCATGTATCACACTGGCTTTGACAAAACTCATATTTTTGAGCTTGTCATTAACCTGATCTGATTGAGTACAAATATTACCAGAGCTGCTTTCTACCGTGATGAATCGTAAGACAGTTTTGTCATTAAATGGCTTCAGGACATCAAGCAGCTTGCCTAGTGAAACAGTGGATTTTTTTCATAAGCTCATTACTTGATTTAATCTATCATTTTCATATGTGAGCTCATTAGACTTGGTCCTCAAAGATTCATTCTCCGTTTTTAACTTACTTAACTCAGTCTTTAGACTATCTGAGTCATCAAGCTGTGAACAACTTGAATCATCCGACTTGTCTTTCAGACACTTTCTTTCAGCTTTAACATCTTCGAATGTTTGAGATAACTTTTTGTACTCATGGACCATCTCATTTAGTGCTGAGACTAAGTTATCACGTGTAAATTCAACATTATAAAAATCGAATACCTCATCATTGTCACTGCCATTGGACAATGAACTTCTCCCTCCTCATTGTCACTCGATGAGCTGCTGGAAGTGCTCTCAGTCGAGTTTGAGTCAGCCCACTTGTTGTTACTCTCTTCAGCAACCATGGCTTTCTAATCTCTTCTTTTCCTGAAAGTCTTTTATCTGGTCTCATGTGCCTCTTATCCGATGACTTCTTGTCATCTTTCTTCGGTTTACTACAGTCCACAATAAAATGACCAGACCTACAACAATTATAACAGTTTAAGTCAGTAGTGGTCTATTCAGCTTTGTGAGATTTATTTGAAAAAGATGGATTTTGAGTTCTTCTCATGAATTTCTCAAACTTTTTAACGAATAGGGACATTGATGGCTCGGCCTCTGGTCTGTTTTTTAGCTCAAATTTATAGTCCTTCAGATCTGCAAATATATCGTGCAGCTGCACCTTGTTCAGATCCTTGGCCTCTATCATCGCCATTGTCTTGACATCCCACTCTATGGGAAGAGCTCTAATCACCTTCAAGGCCACTCCCTATTGGTATATCTCTCCCAAGAGCTGCGAGTTCGATAATGATGCTGCTGAAATGCTCACAGAACTATACCATCGATTCTCCAGCCATCATCTCATTGTGTCAAACTTCTGGGTAGCCACCATCAGCTTGTTTTCTTTTGTTTGTTCGTTCCCTTCAGAAAGCTGGGTGATCTTATCCCAGATCTCTTTGGCTGTAGAACAGGTCTTTATCTTACTGAACATATTTCTTTCCAGTGATTTGAAGAGGATATATTTTTCTACGTTGTCGAGGTTTGCTTTCCTCTTATCCTCTGTTGTCCATTCATATCGTGACTTCTCCATCATATGTGGAGCACCATCAGAAAATGCTAATGTTGTGTTTGCTTTCATGATCTTTATGGATCCATCTGTGATGAAGAACCACACGTCAACGTCCAGTGCTGCTAAATGTGCTTGCATGCGAATTTTCCAGTCACATATTCTTCTTCACAGAACATAGGAATTTTGTTCTAAGGTGCCATTTAAAATAATATGAATGAGGCTTTAAAAACTATATTGTTCAAGACTAAGTTTTCCCTCGCTCTAATACCACTTGTTAGGATCGAAAAGTTGTGTATGGAGTTTAGAGGGAGGGGGGGGGAATAAAATCTAATGAAAAACCATGCTTTTAAAAACTTGATCGCAGATCAGGTCTGTTTCAAACTGATTGCTGAACTTATTCAGGCTGCCTTCTGCGCAAGAAGCTCATTAAGAACTGTGAACAATATATGTATGAAAAATTGTAAACAACACAAGGAGAAGAGATTTGTTTTTGGATGTTCGAAGCAACACTTCTACGTCTTTCCTTCTTCCAAGATGGAAGGATTCCACTAGAAGAATTTGTTTCGTATACAATGTATCCTAACCACTCAGCTGGTCGCACAATATGAACTTCTAGTATCAACACCTCAAACAGCACGCAGGCTGTGTATTACAAATGATTGTATGAAAGCTTTTTCGAATGACTAGGAATTGAAAATTCGAGCCTAGTAGATTCAGTTCTGAACCGAATCTGGAATTCAAAATATTGAAATATTTCTGTGAATAGTAGTTGTAGCAGAATGAAAGACACAATAGATTTTTCTTTCTTGATTGAATTCTGATCAATTTTGTATCATCAATTGCGTAACCTCTGACCTTGTTTGAACACCTCTTCCTTTTATATCCATTTCATACAAAGGATAAAAAGTTACCAGTAGGCATTTTGTCGACAGCCAACAATTTGAACGCATGAAAAAGTACTGCCATGTAGACTTGTACTACTCCGTCGTCTGCAAACTATTATGCACTATCTGATATTCTCGTGCAAATGTTGGTACTGAAAATGATAACGGATATCAAAATTTGTTCTGTAGTGTTTATTGTTTGTGGTCTTGTGCATCACTTCTCTGATCATATCGCGGCATTCAGACTGTTGTTCTGAAATTCGTTCTGAACTATATTCGAAATTTGGACTCCGCTTTGATCTGATCGTCTCTAAGTTGTTTTCTCTATGAGCTGATTTGACGTCATCGTCTATCTGCCACTACGAAGCTCCGAGCTGATCTCCCAAAGCTGATTTGCTCTGAGGTTTTCCGAACAACTGATCTGATTATCTAATCTATTCTTCCGAGCTGAATTCTTTTAAGCTGGTCTGAATATCTGAATTGATTAGGTTATAATGAGTTGTCCTTACTCAAGTTTAGCATTAATCTGATCGTATATATCCAAAGGTGATTTGTCCTTAATCAGCTTAGCTCTAATCTGAAATCCCTGAGCTTGAGTTGTCCTTACTCATCTTGGTTCTAAACTGAAATTCTTGAGCTGGTCTGTGCTTCTCCAGCTTAGACCTCTGAGCTGATTCGCCTAATCTGATCTGTCATAAGCTCTGTTCTAACTTGTACTGTCTGATATTGATCTATTCTAATCTGGTGGTCTCAAGATTGAAAGACTTCGATTGTGCTATTCTTGAAGAAGTAGACCAGAAATTGTTGAGTTAAGCATGTATGAGTGGGAGCAGTACTGGGACGAGTGACATCCTGGGAAGTTCTCGTACGCAAGCTGTTAATGTTGCGCCGCTGGATCTGGTTGGTCATGTGGGCTGTAAAATTGTGATGCCAGATCTTAACGGGTAATGCTATTTATGTTGGGGATAGGACCGACGGCAGGCGAAGGATAAGACGTATCTATAAGGGAACTGAGACAACACCAACAGTTAGACACGCATCTCCCTTGACTCATGGCCTAACAGCCCAATCCTAATGCACATAATAGGTGCATTCTGCACTGCCACATTAATAAAGTTGCACCTTGGCTAACAGTTAGCTTTTGGCCTAGTGGTAAGCTCTTGATCCTAACAATTGGTATCAGAGCAAGGTCGGGGACTCGAGTCTCCCAAGATGGAGAAGAATTTTCTATACTTTCTTGGGGGGGATTGTTGAGTTAAGTGTGCTTGGGTGAGAGCAGTACTGGGATGGGTGATCTCCTAGGAAGTTCTCGTACGTCAAGCTGCTGACGTTGTGCCGCTTGATCTGGTTGACCATGTGTGCTGTAAAAGTGTGATGCGAGATCTTAACGGGTAATGTTATCTCTGCTGGGGATAGGATCGGTTGTAGGGGAAGGGTAAGATTGATCTCTAAGGAAATTGAGACAGCATTAACAGTAAGACACACACTCCCCTGACTCATGAGCCTAACAGTCCAACCTAATGCACATAATATGTGCATTCTGTGTTGCCACAGTATAAAGAAAAGTTGTACCTTGGCTAACAGCTATAGCTTTTGGCCTAGTGGTAAGCGCTTGATCCTAACATAAATAAAATATAAATTCAAGGATTTTAAATTGAATGAAATTGAATCATGGTTGAGAATCAAAAGATAACGTGATTAGACATAAACTCATTCTTTCTTATCATTTATTAAAAGTGTAAGATATTTACAAAATATATAATTACTAATTATATTTGAGAAACAAATCATTTTATTAATTACAAGTAATTGTATTGTAATGAAATGAATAAAATAACAGATAATACGAAGAAGGTGTACAACTATAAGTTAGGTAAACTTTTCAATAAAAGTTTTTGAGACAATTGCAAAATTTGTAGAACAAAAGTACTCATAAAGAAAACTATTATTACTGTTAGAGTAGATGCCCAACTAGCCAACTTGTGGCGTGTGGGTTTTATAGACTCTATGACAATCTTTATTTATGAAATACGCATTTATTTATGGCATTCTTTATTTTCATTATGTTATATAATTTTAACAATTGCGTTGGATAAAGACCTAGAATGCACCATAGTGTATGTTAGATGTGATAGTGGATATGATGGCTATCATGAAACACATATAATAGTCACTGTGCATTCTGAATTCGTTCCTAGTCGATTGGGCCGTCAAAATGAGGATAAGGTCGCCCGAGCTTGAGACTAGCATCTGCAATGCGAAGTACCATGTTTCATTGGTAGGGAACATTGTGATGTTCTGAGCATGCAGATGGATAGTGACCTGATGATCTATCGAACTACCCTCGTTCGGACTTTCCAAGTGGTTACCATGAGGATAAGGTCGCCCGAGCTTGAGACTAGCATCTGCAATGCGAAGTACCATGTTTCATTGGTAGGGAACATTGTGATGTTCTGAGCATGCAGATGGATAGTGACCTGATGATCTATCGAACTACCCTCGTTCGGACTTTCCAAGTGGTTACCATTTGTCGAGTGGATAAGTCCGAGGTCTTGGTTGTACTGATTAGTCCTCACTACTCGAAACGTCATTGAGGCTCTACATGATAGGCGTCTCACTTTGACCCGTTTGCCGACTCACTTGGGGTCATTGGGCGGCGGGATTGGGTGAGGCCCCGATGCATGTAGGAGTCGATGTTTCGTTGTCGAGGATTCACCTCTCGCTTACATGCATGGATATCCTATGCTATCTGAGGAGATAATAGTGTATAAATCTCTGGCCAAAGTACTAGAAGTGTTTTAGGTAAATGGGTTTACCTAGTAACACTCGCGATGTCACTATTCGATCTCCAAGATGTATGCATAGCTGTCGGATCTCTAGCGACTCTTGATTTACCAATGGTCATTGATCTGATCGGGATATATGTGTTGAAAGGACCGTACTGTACGCTAAACACGACCAACTGGTTCTTGCAGGCACTATCAGTGATACCTAGGGGATCATGGGGCGATGTTGTTAGGCGCTTTACCATGATCCGATGGGCAAGTCCGAAATTATGATTTCGGAGCCGCAATGGTTGTGGGCCCACTGCTAGCTGTATTCCTGAACCATTGAGGGTCACACAAGTACTGGATTCATGATTCTCGCATGGAAACTGAGCTCAATGTGTTGAGCATATGAAGAGGATTTTAGGGAGTGCGACTTCCTAAAGGTCAACAGGGGTGAAATTGCGACTTCCCACTGTTGAGGGGCAAAACTGTCATTTTGGACTAGGTCATCTGAAAAATTGTTTTTCAAATCATAATATTCAGTTTTGGAAACTGAGTCGATCGGTCCGATCTGATCGTCGATCGGAGTTATGATGAAACCACAGTGAATTAAACGAACCGAATGTTCATATGACCCAAGTCCATTGGGCCGGTTCAAGCCCATGAATTACTTATAATTGTATGAGTTACTCTAGGGCTAATCACTAGACTTCACTTGAATAATTAACCCTAGCCTCCAAAACTCCAAATCGGCCGCCCCTCCTCTCTAGCCTCACGCCGCCGCCGTCGGTCTTCACGCGCCGCCGCCGGCCGCCGCCCCGTGATCGGACTTGCTCCGATCGTCGTGCTGAGGAGATTCCGTCTGTGATAAAATCCGTCAAGTCTTCTAGTGCAGATTGACGGAGGAAGATTGAATCCGGTCGTGGACCTGATTGGAGGATCTACCGCCGCCTACCGAGAAGAGCCAGATTTTCCTTGTGATTTCTGGTTGGAGCCAGGCGCCTAGACGCCAGCAAGATAACAAATCTATGAACACCCTATGTATGTTTGTAGATTGTTATTGATGTATTGAATGCTTTCCGGGGCTAATTTTGATTTCCGCTGCGCCCCCGGGAAGTGGGATCCGGATCCGCCACCGTATGCCAACAATTACTGGAAAAGAAATGTTCTTGTTATAAAAAATAAAAGTCGCTCTTATTGACAACCTACGATCTGAAAAAGTATGCTGAACTATATATTAAAGAAATAGTGAGGATTCATGAAATTCCGGTTTCCATTGTATCAGATAGGGACCCAAGTTTTACATATGCGATATGAAATATGCTATTAGTTAAAAGTTATTCTCCTAAGGGTATGGTTACACAATAACCCATTGGTAATAGTTCAGGTTGTACGAGTATTTTCGCAACAAAATTCTCTAATATAAATGAATGGGTTGCTCGTGAGTCTAACAAAGCAGTAGAAGGTTTGCCAGAAATGCTAATCTTACATGCAACTACAGTGGTATCTGGATTTGCCTGTTCTAATGTCATCACGTAAGCTCTGTTTGGCCTGGAGCACCACACCTGTAACACACATTCTCTGACCAACTCTACACTGACCAACATGATTCTTGTGGCATTTGGGGCAAGAGGGCTTGTTGTTAATTCTGGGACCTGAGTTGAGTGGTTGAGTTTGTTGTGGCCGTTGCCCTTGGGGTTTTTGCTGATTGGTATTTGGACATTTACTCAATGATCAACAAAACAAAAGAGATATGATCTGAAACAACACGAAAACGTAGGTCCATCGATAAATAATCTCACAGTCTACTTCAGTTCGTACCAGCCAGCTCATGCTAAACCTCCTCACTTGCAACCATGAAAGCTCCCCAGCAGGTAAAGTCTAGTAATAACAATTAACTCAGCACAGCTGAAAACATAGGAATTGAACATAAAGGAAGTAAGAATTAATCATGAACTTTCTTAAAATTCTGCGGTTATGAAATAATCCATTGTTTATAATTCATTTTCTGTATGAGATGTGGTGCGGAAGCTCTCCTAGATCATAGTCGCTTGATCAAGCTCATCTAATATCAGGTCTATGACGAACTATCGTCCGTTAACATTCATGTTGAAGGGACACCCCCGTCCGTTGTCCGACATCCACACTCCCGTAAGCTGACCATCTGTTTATCTTTGCCACATGTCATAAAACTTTGAAATTAACTATCTTTCTCAAACTAACAGCTCGAGCATACAAGCAGTTCGTTTCGTTAAATACTCCATTTTTATTTTAAAAGGCTACTGGGAGTACGACTGAATACAGCTGAAGAAATTTTGGAATCAGCTCAGAATTGAAAATCAGATCACGAGCTTAGATCAGCTCTGAATAGAAAACATATCACGACTTAGATCAGCTCTGAATAGAAAACATATCACGACTTAGTTCAACTATGAATAGAAAATAGATCACGACTTAGATCAGTTCTGAATAGAAAACAGATCATGACTGATTGGTCAAATCAGTCAACACCACGTAGAACAATCAGGATAAATTAAGAAGGTCAAAAAAATTCAACTCAACTTAGAGCAATCCAATCAAATCGTGAGCTTGGAGGTAACAAATCACGCACTTGGAACAACTCAGAAGAGGAAAAACAGATCACAGGCTTAGAAATAGGTTGCGAACTTAGAAACAGCCAACTCAACTTAGGAAGAGTCAACTCAACTTAGAAGAAACAAACCATGTTAGAATAACCATATTGTACTGCTATCAACTCAGGGCTGAATCCAAAGAGACCAGCTCGAATCATATTAGAACGGAGTTCCAATGAGATCAGCGCCGCTTATCAGTTTGGAATAGTATCCTTAGCCATACAATGCAACAAAACGATGGAAACGATCAAAAGAATGGCTCATTCGAGCATACATACATATATATATATATATACACACATACAACCCAGTATTTGAAAGAGACAACAGCTCAAACTGTCACAAAATCTTTTCTATCAAATATAAAAGAACTTTTTAAAACCTTTTTTCTGAATCCACTACAAGTGTACAAATCATAACATCACTTGAAAAGCATTAAAACTTTGACAAAACTCAGAAATTGAGCGCAAGAAATTGGACATAATATGCTTTCACAAATGCAGCAAGAATAGAAGCTACTTGCCTCAAATTTGAACAACAGTTGCAACGAATAGCTCCTACCTTGAATCTACCTCAAGCACGGTTGAAAATTTTAGAGAACTAAAGGAAAAGAACTTCGGTTGGTTTCTTGCTTTTGGGAGAACATTTTGCTGTCTCAAATGGTTTTAATGATGGAACCAGTGTGTAGTAGGCTTTAAAGTACTACATCGGTATGGGAAACCTGCCAACCGAAATCATTTTTTGAAAATATTTTCTTTCTTTTTTTAAAAAGAAAACATTTTCAAAACTTGAATCGGTCTTGGGTTTATTCTCCCGGAAATACTCGCGAATCGCCAAACCTTAAAATCGAAGAAATCAGCTCAGGCGAAAACTGAAATGTTACGCAAAAATAGCAATTTACCCTTCAAAACAATTTAAATAAGTCAGTTGGGCGTTAGTAATTTCTCTGTAAGTTTTCAAAAGCACACATGCACAGTTCAGAGTCCGGAAGGTCTGATCGTGTTAGTAGGACATAGATCGAGGAATACCTACAAGGTTTGACTGGTCGGATCATCCGTATTCTGAACTAAACTGTCTAGTAGCTGACTCTTCTAAGAGCTGGATACGGCATCGACGAATGAATCATCTAAATTTCAAAACACTTGAAAAGCTGAGTAAGCGTGATTTAGTTACTGTTTGCCCAAAATAAAATTTTCAAAGACAAGATTTGTTCTGCTTGTCAGTTGGGGAAAAATATTAAATATACTTTAAAACTAGAGGGAGCAAAACCTCCCAAAGCCTGTAAATTTTACATATGGATCTTTTTGGTCCTATACATGTGCCCAGCTTAGGGGGAATGAAATTCACCTTTGTCGTTGTTGATGATTTTTTAAAATTTACTTGGGTGGTGTTTTTAAAATCGAAAGATCAAACTGCTGAACTGCTGATCATACTTTTAAACATTTTCAAAATGACAAACCTTGCAGTGTCAACCAGATCAGAAGTGATAGAGGAACTGAACTTTTAAATTATAGACTATCCTCTTATCTGGATGACACTGAAATCAAGCATGGGATTTCAGTAGCTAGAGCACCTCAGCAGACGAGTTATCTAAGCGTAGAAATCGAACTTTAAAAGAAGCTGCTACTACTATAATTGCTGATTCAGGAATTTCTAAAACGTTTTGGACGAAAGTAGTTAACACAGCTTGCTACACTTAGAACAGACCGATGATTAATAAGCATCACGGTGTAACCCATATGAGATCTGGAACGACAAGAAACCTGATGTTTCTCATTTTAGGGTGTTTGGATGCAGATGTTTCATTCATAACAATGGCAAACATCATCCAACAGCTTTCGACGTGAAATCTGATGCATGGATTGTTTTGGAATATTCAGCTGTGAACAGAGCCTATCGCGCGTTCAACAACAGAACGATGATTTGGATGAATCAGCTCACATGGTGTTCGATGAGACCAGCTTTTGATTTACTTCAGCCACGAACATGAACGATTTGTGCACCTATCTGGAATAAACCAATCTAGATGAATCAAGTGACGATGAAGCACAGATTAGAAACCAAGCTGATGATCAGCACGCAATGGACACACCGATTACAAATGAAAATATTCAAAATGTTGCACGAGATGATGTCCCAGGTAACATTGCTGGCATTGATTTGACTAATTTGACCCAGTGCAGGACCAACAAGCAACAGGTGTGCCAGCTGTCGATGCCGGATTACACGATGCACAAGCTAATGCGGAATGCACGCAAGCTGATTCAGATCATGCGCAAACTGATGCAGCTTGCACGCAAGCTGATGCAGATCGTGCGCAAGATAATCGTGAACAGGTTGATGCAGATCACGTGCAAGCTGATGGAGAACTTGCATGAGCGGATGAACCAAATAGAACAGGTGTTATCATCCAAGCTGAACCAGTCCAAAATGAAGGCGTGAACACTCAACACGAAGTAAATCCATTCGGACCCGATATTTGGTGGCATATAAATCACCCACCTGAGCAGGTCATAGGTATCGTTACTTCACCAGTTCACACACGAGGCCAGCTTATACATGATGATTTCAATTCAGCATTCATTTTGCATATAGAGCCTAAGCTAATTGATGAAGCCTTAGTAGACCCGAGCTGGGTATAAGCAATGCAAGAAGACTTAATCAATTTGAGTGAAATAAGGTTTGGAAATTAGTTCCTAGAAAATATAATCACTCTGTAATTGGTACAAAATGGGTCTTTAGGAATAAGTTAAATGAAGATGGAATTGTAGTAAGAAAAAGATAGGTTGGTAGCACAAGGCTTTAGACAACTATAAGGAATAAGACTTTGGCGAGACCTTTTCACCAGTAGCTAGACTAGAAGCCACTCGTATTTTCCTTGCATATGCTGCATTCAAAGACATCAATATCTTTCAGATGGATGTACACAAAAGAACTGCTGAAGAAGTACGGGATGGAAAACTGCTAAGCAGCAACTATCCCAATGAGTGCCTCAATCAAACTGGACAAAGATGAAGCTGGAACTACCATTGAGGTATCATTGTATCGTGTTATAATAGGCTCTTTGCTTTACCTAACAGCTAGCAGACCAGACATCATGTTTTCTGTCTGTATGTGTGATAGATTTCAAAGCCCAAAGAATCTCATTATAGTAATGTCAAACATATTTTAAAGTATCTTAAAAGTACTCCCAACGTGGGTTTTTGTTATCCCAAAGACTCCGGTTTTCAACTGATCGGCTACAGTGATGCAAATTACGCAGGTTGTCGCATTGACAGACAAAATGTCAATTTCCTAGGAGATTGTTTGATCTCATGGTTCAGTAAGAAGAAGACTTCAAACGCTACGTCCACAGCTGACAGAGTACTTAGCAGTTGGGAGCTGTTGTGCTCAGATTTTATGGATACAACATCAGCTCAGGGACTATGGCATCGATGTCTCTGAAGCGCAATCTTCTGCGACAATACCAGTGCTATTGACATCACGCAAAATCCTGTGCTGCACTCCAGAACCAAGAATATCGACATCAGGCATCATTTCACAAGAGATCACGTGCTCAAGAAGGACGTCATGCTGGAATATGTTTCACAGAACATCAAGTTGCTGACATCTTCACCAAGCCACTGCCTGACGCTAAGTTTCATATTTTTGAAACATTCTTGTTCTCTTAGAACTGCCCTAATCTGTTGATTGCAGGTGATCGAGGTGTTTCTAAGCTTAGGGGGAACCTTTAGCTTAGGGAAACCTCAACTTCGAGGGAACCTTCAGCTTAGGGGGAGCCACAACTTATGGGAGAATCACAGCTTAGGGGAGAACCTCAGCTTAGGGGAAACCTCAGATCAGATACAATAAGCTTTGAGTCACTGAATGTGCGTGAGCTGAACCACTCAGATTATGCACATATACAGCTGATGCTTATCCCAAAGCTGATCTGATATTACCTCTACTGATATATTAAAAATATGGTTGTGATTTTCTTTCTATAAAATGGCGGATATTTTCCTTTTCATTGCGTATCTATATATTTTACAAGTGTATCTTAGAAGACAAAACCCGTCAATGGATGCCTGACACGTGTGTTGTCAGTGTATGCCAAAAAGCAACCAATATTTTCTTTCGTCGTTTCAATTTCTATTTATGGTCTTTCCTCTCATATCTTTTGATTACCATCACTACTCTGTTTTTCCTAAATTTTCTTGCAGAAAATCTCTCTTGCTCCCAAGCAACCAAGCAGCAATGGCCCTTGTTTTTGTCTAGAACGCTCTCCAAGTCAATTTCGACTTAGTTCTCAGATTTCCCAGCAGAGGAATGGTGAAGGTGTTCAAAGATCTGGAATAATCAGGACTCATAGGCTTCTTGGGGTGCATGGAGGCGGTTTATGAGGAGGATCTTCATGATTTTTTTGCCAAAGCTAGACTGGAGCAGAACACTGTCGTCAGCACAGTCAAGGGTTCAACAGTGGTAATTACGGAGGAGATATTTACTGGCATTTTTCAGTTGCCCATTGAGGGCCTTGTGGTGATATCTGAGTTGCCAGAAAGGTTGGTCGCACATATGAAAATGGAGTTTTCTGCTTCACGGGTCCCAGTACAGAGTTCTTGCAAATAGAAAGATATGAAAGTGGAATATCATCTACTGAACGATATCATAGCCAAGGCGCTTATTGCCAAAGCTGGGTTATTTGAACCAGTGACCCAAGGATGCTTTGACTTGATGGTGGCAATTATGGGTGGCATCAAAATCAATTGGAGCAAAATTCTTTTCACGATTTTGAAGGCAATGGTCATCCCATCGACCAAGCAGGCTTTCGGTTTTGCTGTGTAGATAAGCCTACTGCTGGAGGGAGTACAAATATTACATCTAGGGCGAATCTAAGGCCCTTCCCTCCTTGAATATTTTATCTGTCAAATCTGTTGGGAATTATGTCTCCAAGAACAAATCAGCTCAGGCGGAGTTTGTTGAGGAGAAGCAGTATACTAGTGACACAGAGGAAGCAGCAGCAACCAAGGCCAAACGGTTGGAGGATATGAGCTCCAGAGCTGATGTTGTTGTTAAGCCAGCATTCAAGCAAAAGCTAACGACCATTTGGGAGAGCTGCTGTGACAGAAACCGTCCCAATTCACATGGCTCATCCTCTGAAGCGCACACTAATTCGGTTGGAGGATTCTGAGTCTGCGGATACTAAGCCATTGACGAAAGATATTCAGGTGTCAGCACCTGTGGCCCAAGTTGTTCCAACGCTTACTTCAATAATAGTAGCAGAAATACCCCATGACGAGTCTTTGCCTCTGGAAGAACTTTTACGAACTCTTCGAGCCAAATTCCTCCCTCCTTCAATGATGTTAAAAGAGCCGATAACTGAGATCAGGTGGAGCCAGGACATTCAAATCAGGGAAGTGAATTGGCTCACCAGATCTCTTCTGAAGATTGCCCCTGAGGCTAAGGGAAAGGATTTTGGTTGAGCTAACTAAGGGAAATCTGGCTGTCAGGCCCGGTGCATACGGCAGATATTAACCACGCAATTAACAACTTCGGAAGCATTTAAAAAGTGGCTAAAATTTTTGCTTTGGCCTGACTTAGAAAACGTAATTTAAAAATACACTTATACTCAAAATATTGGTTTTACAACAACCCAAAAGATGAACACCAGCAACTGCAGATAACAAATACAAGCATCGAGCATCCCAAAATAATACAATCTCAAATCAGCAATACAACATCAACACGAAGCATTCCCCGGCGACGACTCTAAAACATAATCATAAAATATAAATAACTGGGACACTCTATCCACCTCTCGGGGCACCACCAACCGAGTCATCTCCACGACCAGCTGAGAAACATTGGTAACCTGAACAAAACACAGATAACCAAACAATCAGCCCCAGAGGAACAGGGGTCAAACCCCAGTACGGAGAGCAATACAAAACAGCAAATGGACAGCAACAGATATAAATGCAAGTGCTATGCATGAGACAGCAGGATGTAAAGGCAACAGGCTACAAACAAAACAGGAAGGAGCTCGAAGAACCAGCTCAACAGCTTTAAACAGATACAAACAAAGGGTAGTGGCCATGAAAGATGTGAGAGCGTGGTAGCTATTCACTCGTATCAACACACTGTAAGCGTGGTAGCTATACACTCGTCTCATAGCGGCTAACAACTAAATCATCAGGGAGATGAGGAGCACGGTATTGCCGCTCGTCCTCAATAACAGCATCCTGGTACACACGGGTTAGTACAACAACAAACGGCTAACAGATATGAGCTCAACAGGAAAGATGCGTGTATGCCAATGCAACAGCTTACAATAATCAGCACAAATCAGCACAAAACAACAGCAAGCAATACAATACGATAGCATACACACTGCATGCATACCAGCAAGCATACACATATATCCAAGCTTATCCCGAAGCTGTAATACAAGCTCAAATCCGTACCTTAGCTTCTATGCTACAATTACCACAACAGGGGTCCTGAGTAACTCAGATCTGAAACTTGAACGAAAGAACCAATCGATCGGAATGTAAACAGATAACAAACTATAGCTTCTTCGCGTTCTTCTTCTAGCTAACCAAAGTCTTCGAAAGTGGTAGTAATGGAAGTGTCTTAGCAAGGGGAACTCAACGCTACCAATTTTTCTCCAATCGGAGTTGTCTACCGTTGGAAATCGGAAGAAATAGTCTACGATGAACAGTAAGGGTTTCGGTACAGTAGAGGATATGCTTACGGGGAGAGATATTTTCTAAGTATTGGGAAGTAATGGCGTTCGTCTGGTAAAAGTCCTCTATTTATACAACTTAAGTCTCCAGATCTGGTGAACATTAGCCACCGACACTCAGGACTCACAGCTGGTACCAGCTCAGATCTGAACACTATACCATATCTGACTCTACGCTATACCAGATCTGATTACCACCAAACGACGTCGCACAGGAGTCCCGCTCGGATCTGACCAGCTCACTAATCTCTCTCTCTCCCAGCTAGTACACGTCATCCAGCTGCACTCTAGCACAACATGCACCAGATCTGGTATCTCAAATCAGTACACAGGGTACCCAGTAGCAACAGATCTCAACGTAAGCAGTAGAAACAGCTCTTCGCTGTAACAGAGCATCCCTTGGCCCACTCACACGTGTAATCCAACTAGCTCCTAAACGGATATCACTAAACGGCATCGCATCGCAACCCAGATCAGGATGACCAGATCTCACACATTCAGATCTGATCACAAACACTGTCCAGCACATAATACACTCGACCAGCGTCTACTGGTAACCCGAAACGACATCGCACTACCTTTCGGTCTAGACAACCCGGACCCGATCTACACCAAATTACAAACCGAACCAGTCCACGTAGCGCTACCAGATTTCTCTCTTCGAAACTGGTTTCCTCCAAACGACGTTGCTTCAGCACCCGCTTCGAATGTTCCACTTAGCGTACCCAAAATGACTTGCTACACAATTATTAAGCTTCCAACCAACAAGATCTGACCGTTCTACGAAAACTAACCCAAATCTGGTCCACGCATAGACCAAATTACGTTCACAAAGCATAGCAGCTCAAAGCTGGTCCGTCCCAGATCAGCTCACGCCAGGTCCGATCTATGCTAAACCCGATTAATTAAACTAATTGCTCCACTATCTTTCGAGTCTCACATTTCTCCCCCAATTAAAATAAGATTTCGTCCTTGAAATCAAACACCAAACTCCAGAACTGTTCCAAAATCTCAACTTCACAAGACATCACGAAGCCACAAAACCAAGAACACAAAATACCGAACCAACATAACAGTTCTAAAAATTCACAGCACAGCTACCCAGAGTTCAAGATAACTGGGAAAAACAACAACACATCCATAAAGCTATCTATGGAAGCTAGTAAGATGCATACTGAAACAGATGAGGCCATTCACGCTGCATATTCTCCTCTAAATCCCACGTAGCTTCTTCCCTGCCATGCTTGCTCCACTGGACCATCACCAAAGGAATGATCTTGTTCCTGATATGTTTCTCCTTCCTGTCTAAAATCTGCAAGGGATATTCGACATAACTTAACGTTTGATCCAGCTCCACCTCATCAGTTTTAGCACATGAGAAGGATCCGACTCATACTTTCTCAATATAGAAACATGAAACACATCATGTAATGAGGACCATTCAGGTGGCAACAACAAACGGTAAGCCAAAGGACCGATCCAAAATCTCATAGGGTCCAAAATTACGAGGAGCTAACTTTACCTTGTGTCCAAATCTCATAACACTTTTGAAAGAAGAAACTTTCAAGAATACTCGATCACCAACTTGGAACCTAGAGGCCGAAGCCTAAGGTTTTCATAAGTAGCTTGGCAATCTTGTGCAGCCTTCATACGCTGTCAAATTAGATCAACCTGATCTCTCATATGCTGCACAAATTCAGGAGAAGATAGCTGATTCTCCCCCACTTCTTCCCAACAAATTGACGACCTTCACCTCCTAACGTACATCGCTTCGAACGGTGCCATTCCAATCATTACATGATAGCTATTATTATACGAGAATTCCACCAACGATAACGAATCTTGCCAGCTACCACTGAAATCCATAACAACAGCTCACAACATATCCTCCAAGGTACGTATAGTCCTCTCAGATTGGCCATCGGTTTGGGGATGATAGGCTGTACTTATAGCCAATCTGGTGCCTAAGGCTGCTTGTAAACTCTTCCAAAATCTGGAAGTAAACCTTGGATCTTTGTCTGAAACTATGGACACAGGCACTCCATGCAATCAAACTACATAATCAATGTACAGTTTTGCCATTTTCTTCAAAGAATTCGTCATATTGTAGGGAATAAAGTGGGCTGACTTCTAAAGTCTGTCAATTACTACCCAAACAGCATCACATCCTCGGCTGGAACGAGGCAAATGGGTCACAAAATCCATAGCTACATGCTCCCAATTCCATTGGGGCACCTCTAAACTTTGCAATAGTCCACCAGGTCTTATCCTTTCCGCCTTAACTTGCTGACAATTCAGACAACGAGCAACAAAGTCAGCAACATCGTTTTTCAAACCTGCCCACCAATAGTGTGGTTTCAAGGCATGATACATCTTCCTTCCACCTGGATGGACACAATGACGACTGCAGTAAGCTTTCCTTAAGATCATTTCCCTCAAATCAATCAGGTTAGGCACAACCAACCTGCCCCAAAACCTCAAAAAACCATCCGCTACGACAGAGAAATCCTCCAGCTATCCAGCTTGAGTCTTCAACTTCAACTCATGGATATAAGGATCAGTTCTCTGGGCTGCCCTAATATCCAAAACAATCTGTGGCTCGACTTGAAAGATGACACCACGACATAGTCATGACCTGGGTAAAAACGCCAACCAGTAGTGCTCAGATGCTCATGGACCTTAGAGATATTTAGCGATGCAAGCATCGACACTTGGGCTTTCCTGCTAAGCGCATCAGCAACTACATTCACTTTCCCAGGCTATACTGAATCTCGCAATCAAAATCTTTAAGCAGCTCCATCCATCTACGCTGCCTCATATTTAAGTCGGACTGGGAGAAAAGATACTAAAGACTCTTGTGGTCAGTATACATCAAAAACTGTTCGCCATAGAGATAGTGGCGCCAAATCTTCAAAGCAAAGACAACGGCTGCCAACTCCAAGTCATGAACTGGGTATCGAGTCTCATGAGGTTTCAACTGATGGGAAGAATATGTGATGACTCGACCATGCTGCATCAAAACGCAACCAATCCACTAATCAAAGCATCAGAACATACAACAAAACCTCCTGAACCCTAAGGTATCGCTAACACTGGCCCTGTAGTTAGCTTCTCTTTGAGCAGTTGAAAGTTGTTCTCGCATTCTTCCATCCAAACAAATCTCTTGTCTTTCTGGGTCAGCTGCGTCATAGGCTTAGCTATACTAGAGAATCCTTCTATGAAGTGTCGATAATAGCTAGCCAATCCCAAAAAGCTACAGATCTCCGAGACATTCTTGGGACGTTCCCTGTTCACTACGGTCTCTAACTTACTGGGGTCAACAGATAGTCCTTCAGCTGAAATGACATGACCCAGAAACACCACTTTATCCAACCAAAACTCACATTTAGAGAACTTGGCATAAAACTGTGAGTCTCGAAGTGTTTGGAGAACTAGCCTTAGGTGTTCTTTATGCTGCAAGAGAGTCTTTGAGTAAACCAATATATCATCGATGAAAACAATCACAAACTGATAGATGAACTCCATAAAGACTCGGTTCATTAATTACATGAAAACTATAGGGGCATTAGTCAAACCAAAAGGCATAACCAAGAACTCGTAATGCCCATACCTCGTTCGAAACGTAGTTTTCGCAACATATTCATCTCTAATTCGCAACTGGTGATTCCCTGAATGCAGATCGATCTTAGAATACATGACTAAACCTTGAAGCTGATCGAATAAATCATCGATCTTCGGTAAAGGATACTTATTCTTCACGGTAGCCTTGTTCAGTTGCCGAAAGTCGATGAACATCCTCATCGAACCGTCCTTTTTCTTCACAAACAGAATAGGATCTCCCCACGATGACATGCTAGGCCGAATAAAGCCTTTCTCCAACAAATCTCTAAGCTGCACCTTCAGCTCTCTCAACTCTGCTAGTGCTAAACGATATGGGGTTCGTGAGATCGGAGCTGTACCAGGCACCAAATCAATGCTGAAGTCAATCTCCCTCCTCGGAGGAAAATCAGGAATCTCCTCGGGGAACACATCAGGGAAATCACGAGCAACGGGGATGTCACTAAGCTCTACACACGACTTTGAGGATGCGTCTAAAGCATAAATCATAAATCCTACATTGTCCAACGACAATAAGCCAAACATATCCATAGCAGAGATCAACAGAATCTTCGATTGGGAATCTTGGCCATAGAAGTTCCATTTCTTGCCAGAATAGGGCCGAAAACGCATGCCATGGAAACAATCCACGGTGGCCCTAAAACTAGGCAACACGTCCATTCACACTATACAATCGAAATCCCACATAAATATCCGAATTAAATTAGCTATCAGCATATTATCGCCAAACCTAAGTATGTCATTCGACACAATATCTTGGGAGAACAGGCTCGCACCGGCAGGAGTCGCAACAGAAACAACATCACGTAAAAAGGTGGTACGCACACCATGCTCAACAACAAATGCGTCAGATATAAACGAATGTGATGCTCAAGTATTAAACAACACACGAGCTGGAAAATAAAAAACAATGCAAATACCTATGGTCACTCCTCCAGGCATGCCCTCTGCTTGCTCCCTTGTGAGGATTGAGAAATTGAATTAGTGATTAATCGTTTTGATTTGGGGATTAATCACGTACTCTTTGAGGAATTGTGTAAAGATTGTGGTTCCTGCCGATTTCCTCAGCAGCAGCACTAGTTAAGAATGAGAAATATCGATTTTTTTGGGTAAAGTCAACGCTGGTCAACGGTCCTGTAGCTCCTGCTGATGGGTTTTGAATCAGCAGAGATGACGTCAGCGTGACGCATGAAGATCTGGTAGACATCGCGCGTAGTGTGAGATTGAGCGGGGAAGTGACGCGTGTTAGTCAACGTTTTGGAATGTTGACTATTGAATTCAGCAGATGCGTTTGTGAAGAGAGATCAGCAGATGCATTTGTGAAGAGAGATCAGCAGATGCATTTGTGAAGAGAGATCAGCAGATGCATTTGTGAAGAGAGATCAGCAGATGCATTTGTGAAGAGAGATCAGCAGATGCATTTGTGAAGAGAGATCAGCAGATGCATTTGTGAAGAGAGATCAGCAGATGCATTTGTGAAGAGAGATCAGCAGATGCGTTTGTGAACTGATCAGCAGCTTGTGCGAGAGCGTTGAAGTGACGTCGTTTGGATTAGTAGATGCGTCGTCGTTTTGTGTTATTTCTCGCAATCAGCAGAGCAGATAGCTCCTTAGTTTGCTACCCATTTGAGTAGTTGATTTGCGCTGGAAGTGGAAACGCGAAGTTGTTGGACTTCGAAGCTTTTGAGGAAAGCCTGTGCGAGCGTTCTGCTGCTAGCGTGAGCTGTTTGGGTGAGCAATTCTTGTAGTTGAGCTCGGTTTTAGTAGTTATTGCCTTCGTGGAAGTGTAGAATTTGGAGTAACTTCTGGCAGTAGGTTTAACGTGTTGATGATTAAGAATTTAGCTAAGATATTAGCTGTGTTGTAACAGATTTCAGCTTCCAGGAAGTGACCTGCTGCGTGATTTGAGCCAGGAGGAAATCTGTTAGGTAAATTGAGGAATTGAGGTACGAATTGAGCAACTCTTAGCAGTTTAGGCGTGAACATGGTTGTGATCGATGTTATGGATTTGCTGATGTGAATTCTGTGTTTATACGTGTTACAGTTTGTGGAATTGATTGAGTTCTATATTCTGTTTCATGAAATGAATTGTATGCATTGCGCATTGATTATTGAATGACATTCATTGCATACATCTTGAGCCTTTGACAGATTGATTTGATTACCTGATTGGGTGCCACGTTGTGACTGGCCGACTGTTGAGTCGTGCCCGAAAAGTCCAACGCTATCGTCGGAGTGGTGACTACCGGATTCGAGTGTCTACCACCGAGCTGTGATGGGCTGACGGGCCCCGATGATCACGGACCGATGATTTCCCGGTTGATAGACCGTGGTATAGAGGCTTGGTTTGTGTTGCCAGTTGATAGACTGGTCTAGCTATCCGACTTTTTGATAGCCCTCATGCATTCATAGCTTTGATTATAGCTTGTTGCATGTTTACTGCTTTGATAGCTCTTCGTACTGAGGCTTGACCTCGTATTTTCTTTTCCTGCTTTTGTTGTTTGGGTCTGTGTTACCCATTTGCAGGAGTTTCAGGTAACCAAGCTGGACCGAGTGGAAGTTCAGTTGGTCGATCCCCGCATCCCTGAGTCCCAGTTTACTTATGATATGTATTGAACCGGGGAATGCCTCGTGTTTTATTATTTGGGGGATCTGTATTTTGAATTGATTTATGTGGTTACTTGCTGTATCGAGTTGAGTAAACTTCTATTTTGAATATCGAATATTTTGAATGAATGATTTGAAGTTCAGGCCTTTGTATTTCAAAAAATTTTTAAGCCCTGATTTTAAGCTTCCGTAATTATGCGCTTATTATGTGTTAATTGTTGGTAATTAGCACGGGGCCTGACATCCCTAGTCATGGCATTCACTTGAGCTTGCTGAGGCTGGGAAGACTGTCCAAAACGCAAAGGATCAGGCTGCTGAAATGACCTGTGCTGAGTTTCCTCCATCCTCTGCTGCTGAATAGGGAAAGAACGACCTCGAGATGACCCGCCAGAACGACCCTACGGTGTGGCAGCGGTGTGCTGAGATCCAGCCAAAGGACATACTCTCGCAAAATGCCCGTACTGCCCACAAAGATTTCAAACACCCTAAACCCCTACGCACTGCTTAGAAGGATGTTTACCACCACATTGACCACAAAAGGTAGCCTTGGGACTACTGCTGCTGCTCGAACTGCCTGAACCAGAATAATTAGAACCCGGCTTCTTCTTAAACTGATGGCCACGAGGCATGAACCTATGACGTCTAGATTGTTGTGCTGACTGCTGGGGCTACTGGGATGACTGAGAAAATTGGTGATGTTGTGGCCCTACAACATTCGAGCTCCTTCCTGATTCGTTTGTTTCCATGTCATGCGTTTTTGGCCCCAGTCTGGTAAGAAATGGAACTTCTATGGCCAAGATTCCCAATCGAATATTTTGTTGATCTCTGCTATGGAGATGTTTGGCCTATTGTCGTTGGAAAATGTAGGATTTATGATTTATGCTTTAGACGCATCCTCGAAGTCGTGTGTAGAGCTTAGTGACATCCCCGTTGCTCGTGATTTCCCTGATGTGTTCCCCGAGAAGATTCCTGGTTTTCCTCCGAGGAGGGAGATTGACTTCAGCATTGATTTGATGCCTGGTACGCTCCGATCTCACGAACCCCATCGTTTAGCACCAGCATAGTTGAGAGATCTAAAGGTTCAGCTTAGCGATTTGTTGGAGAAAGTCTTTATTCGGCCTAGCATGTCACCGTGGGGAGCTCCTATTCTATTTGTGAAGAAAAAGGACGGTTCGATGAGGATGTGAATCGACTTTCGGCAATTGAACAAGGCTTCCGTGAAGAATAAGTACCCTTTTACAGAGGATCGATGATTTATTCAATCAGCTTCAAGGTTCAGTCGTGTATTCTAAGATCGATCTGCATTCAGGGTATAACCAGTTGCGAATTTGAGATGAAGATGTTGCGAAAACTGCGTTTCGAACGAGGTATGGGCATTATGAGTTCTTGGTTATACCTTTTGGTTTGACTAATGCCCCTATAGTTTTCATGTAATTAATGAACCGAGTCTTTAGGGAGTTCATCGATCAGTTTGTGATTTTTTTCATCGATGATATATTGGTTTACTCAAAGACTCTCTTGTAGCATAAAGAACACCTAAGGCTACTTCTCCAAACACTTCGAGACTCGCAGTTTTATGCCAAGTTCTCTAAATGCGAGTTTTGGTTAGATAAAGTGGTGTTTCTGGGTCATGTCATTTCAGCTGAAGGACTATCTATTGACCCCAGTAAGGTAGAGACCGTAGTGAACTAGGAACGTCCCAAGAATGTCTCGGAGATCTGTAGCTTTTTGGGATTGGCTAGTGATAGGATCAATATGGCACGAAAACAGGCCTAGGAGTTCAGAAGGGGGGTTGATGAACTCCTTGGTATTTTTAAATTTTCTAAACCATTTAAAAACTATTTTTACAAGCACCGCTTAACTTAAGTCCGAGTTACCAGACTTAAGATATCTCAGTTTAATGGCTGATCTCTTGGCTAACATATATGTGCGGAATAAAGCCAATTGATCAGTGAACAGTGTAAAAAGTAAGTAAATGCGTAGTGTAAAAGTTAAGGGACAGAGTTTGTTTCTGGAAGTTCGGATATAAATATCCTACGTCTCCCATTCTTCCTTTTCAGGAAGGTTTCACTAGAAGATTTGATGCGTGCAGGCCTTCTACAAACACCCGATCACCGAGCCTCGCTCAAGGTGAACTCCTAACAACTCCACAAACAAACACGCAGACGCAGCTGCTGTTTTTACAACACTTAGAATGATAATTTTCAAACGGCTTTTAGACAGCGCGTTTGTTACAGACTCAACAATGAATACAACGATGGAATAAAAATCTATTAAGTGCTGTAAATTCTCTGGTTTCTAAACAACGAAACTCGATTCAAAAGATTGACCAGATAACAAACTCGAAGGAAACTCTATGAAGGCTTGTTTAAAAATTCTCTGGTTTCTAAACAACGAAACTCGATTCAAAAGATTGACCAGATAACAAACTCGAAGGAAACTCTATGAAGGCTTGTTTGAAAGTTCTTCGAGTTGTGAGCTTTTTGAGAATAACTTCAAATTGCAATGCGCTCGTAAAATTGGCAGAGTGACGGTAAGTAACAATAGCGAAGGAGAGTTCTTCAATTCAAACTTCTGCTATTTATACTCTTCGCTCAACGGTCATTTGATTTGGCTAAGGAAATAAAATCCCTTTTGAAATTCTGATAATCTGTAACCATATATCCTGCTCCACCAAATGGTAAATTGCACATCGTCAGAACCAGATTGTCTTTTTCCATATTTGTGCAATCACCGTATAACAACCTCTGTAAATATGTACTATTTATAATACCGTCGTTGTCTCCTTAATTCCAGGCAATTGTACGATTCTGTTATGGCCATCGATCTTTTCCAATTTGAGTATATGATCGAATTTGAATCAATTCATTGTTTGTACACCAGCTGATGACTTGAACGTCTGAAAGTATGCACCAGCTGATAGCTTCAAATCTTGAAAATATGCACCAGCTGATCACTTGAAATATCTCCCTTTATGACGTAACGGCTGGTTACAACGCCTGAACAATTCATCACCTGATTTGTCCAACAGCTGAAATACCAACGGCTGATATACCAGTAGATGATTATATGTAAAACCTATCGGCTGAATCCTAGCGCTAATCCAATACGTTGTCGTTTCAACTTATCCAAACGCTGTCGTTTTGCAATCTTTAACAAAATACGCTAACAATCAATTACTTGCGTCTGAAACTAAAATTCAACTGCTGAATACCCTTGAAGAATCCAACTGCTGATTACTAACCAACGGCTGATTTTATCCCAACGGCCGATTGAATACCAAGAGCTATTCGTAGAAATCCAACGACTGATCCAGTACCAGAAACTGATAACCTGTAATAATTCAACCTCTGAAATAATCCCGAATATCAACATCTGATATCTAGCATCTGAAAATCTCAACGCAACATCTGAATACTTCTACTTAACAACCATCAGTTGAATATCAACCCGTCGACTGAAATATGCTTTGTTCCAAATACGTAGTTGATATCATCGTCTGTCTGTCCAGATCTAGCTTAACTTAAGTACTTATATTATTTTGTTATCACCAAAACTTATTAAATTTTATCCTAACAATTTCCCCCTTTTTGGTGATGACAAAACTTAGCAGCCGAGATATATAAATAGGCAAAAATAAATTGCACAAGGACTGATGAAATTTAAACTTCCATTATTGAAGAACTGTACATAAGATTTTTACAAAGGATCAACAACCATTCTATCCTAGCCAATCCTCAAAAGATCTCCTGAACGTTCCACCACTATCACATCGCCTTCTCTTCGAATAACCACTCCTATTACCAGAACTGCACTTTTCACCGCTTCTTCCTCTGCCTCGACCTTCTCTGCTCATACTACTACTAAATCTATCGACAATATCTGTAGTACGAACATTATCACCACCTGTATTGCCACTGCCTATGTTTTGATAATGAGGAGGTGGTTGAGGGCGGCTGCTACTCACTTCCCCCTTTTTGTCATTACCTGTAACGCCCCAAAAATCCATAGGACCACATATTTGAGCATTTTCAATTTTAAGGGTCTATTTGATATTGCAGTTTCAGCCTTAAGTTTATTTTAATTGTTTTAAAAAGTTGATTTTCAGTTGTTGTTTTGAGGCATGACGCGGACGGTTTCCAGGCAGCTGTCGCCCGAGCACAAACACGAGCATATTTCAGCTTTTGGTTTGAAATGCCATCGGCTGGACAAAAATAGTTCCTTTTAAAAAGTTTTGGTAAAGTTTTCAAATGCAAAATAGTGGTAAGGAGTATTTGACAAATTCCTTTGAAAAGGTTTCCCTCTTTTTCTCTAAAAACTTCAAGGTGCTCGTGGTGGTGCTTGTGGAGAACTCCTGCTGAGACCGGCTGCTCTTGTGTTTCGCAGTAAAGGCAAGTAAAGACTGATTCTTTCTACGCCATTTTAAAGCATATATATTGTTCCAGTGCATGATTGTTGTCTGTTTATGTTAACGATAAGTTATGTTCATGTTTAAGCATGTTTAAGGAACTTAAATAATGACGGGTTCAAAGTTATGTTTCTGTTTCAAAGCTTTTACAGAGTGCTTCGATAAAGAAGATGATGTTGTTTTAAAATAAAATGCTGAGCAGTCGGGTTTAAGTGATTCCATGTTCAGGAAAGTTCTTCTGGTGAATTTCATCTTTTAACCAGTAATCTTCGCTTCAGCTGATGTCTTCTGCATCCAAGTCTCCCAGATGTTCTAAGAAAGTTAGATGTTCAAAAGTAAGACTAAGTTAGCTTTGATTCCAGTATGTTTAAGAATGTTCTTTCTTGCTGTAGTTGCAATGTTAGAATTTGATGATTTTGTAATCGGTAGTTCTTAAATTGAATCAGTCTAAAGTCTGGTTTAATGGACAATGGCTGGTAGCGAAATCGTTGTTTTAATATTACAAAGATAGCTAAATTTTCAAGTAGATGCACTGTTCACCAGCAGCTGCATTTCCTTTGTTTTAGAACCAGTAGCTGCATTTCCTTTGTTTTAGAATCAGCAGCGGCGTCGTTTTGTTAGAAACCAGCAGGTACCATTCTTTGTTAGAACCCAGCAGGTACCATTCTTTGTTAGAACCCAGCAGGTACTCTTCTTTACGAGAAATCAGCAGATGCATTTCCCAGTTAAAATTCAATCGATGCACTGTTCACCAGCAGGTGCCTTCCTTTGTTAAGAAACCAGCAGTCGTGTTTCGTTATTTTAAATCCAGCGGTTGCACTGTTCCTTTGAGGCACTGTTCATGCGACTGGTTGCGATGTTGCGACTGGTTGCGATGTTGCGATTGGATGCGATGTTGCGACTGGATGCGACTGGTTGCTAGGTTGTGACTGGTTACTGTTGCTTGCGACTGGTTTTGCTTGCGACTGGTTACTGTTGCTTGCAACTGGTTTTTGCTTACGACTGATTCCTTTCCCCTTAAGTACTTCACTGCTGATTTATATCCATCGTCTAGTTTTCTTCTACCTGCTGATCGCTTTACCCAACGACTGGTTGATCTACTGTTACTCCGTTGACCAAATTAATTGTGTTGACCACCGGAGTTTAAAAGGAGAATGTTTCAATTTAAGGATTTATGGCAAAGATAGCAGACGGTCACCATGGAAGGGTGAGCAGCTGTTTAGATATCAGTTGCCCCTTCACAACGAGCTAAATGCTAAGGCTGATATCAGTAGTCACTTGATCAGGTGCACAACGGACCTAAGTAGGGTTTCTGAGCCATGAATCTAACAAAAATGTTAACGCTGGGATTTGAATTTTATTCCCAGAACAGAATGTTATGACGTTATATGCCTTCTTTTCAACAACGTTGATACATGTATTACGCCTGCATATTTTGTGCCTTGTTACTCTCAGTATTGCTTGCTGAGCCCCTAGGCTCATTAGCTTTAAAATGGTGCAGGTGGAGCAGAGCTGGGGCAGGCGGGAGGCAGTAGTTGAACCAGCTGTGGTGATTGTGTTTATCTAAGGCCGATGTTTCCGCAGCAGCTGTTGTTGTTTTTGATCTTTTGTTAAGTCTGTATTAGATCCATTACAACAATAGTAAATTCATATAGAATTTCAGAGGTTGTAATATCGCACTTTGCATTTTGACATCTGATAATAAGAAATTGTTTCAGCTGTCTCAGTACTTGGCGCCATTTTGTTGTTTGCGTTTCGAATTTTTATTTTAGTCATAAGGGATACAGCTTATGACATCTTCCATTTAGCCCTTCGTTTTTTTTTATTCATTCGTGACCCCATGAGGATTGGGACGTCACATTACCACCACTGTTGATATAAGCAATAAGTTCGCTCAATTGGTCGGTAATGTGATTGAGGGTTTCCTGTGCCTGAGCACTAAATTCTAATAAATCATTGCGAGTAGCGGCTACCTGCTCATCCAAAGATGTTACTTTGGCATTAAGTGCTCTAAATTCCTTTCGAAAATCCATCGAATCAGCAGTGACAGCAGCACTTTGAGCCAGAAAACCTTTCCTAAACTCATTGAAACGAAGGATTTGGACATCATCGAGAGTGCGGCCATCTTGTAGAACATTTTGAATCAACTTTCGAAGGTCTTCTCCTTGTTGTAGCAGAGCGTCCCGAAGGCCCTTATCAAGTGTAGTGATGTCAGGCCTCGTGCTCACAACAGATAAACACATGCGGAAACTATCAAAAAGTGGGTAAAATTTTCGCTTTTAGGCCCGACGGTTTTAAACATATAATTTAAAATAAAACGATACTTAAAATAAAGGGCATCCCCTGGCCTAACTGATACATATATATATACGTATGCTATAGGCGACTGGGACACACTAGCCACCTCCCGGGGCACCACCAGCTGGGCTAAAACCACGACCAGCTGTATTACCTGGGTTTCCTGCAAATACACAAACACGGAAACAAGCCAAGCCCCGGAGGGACATGGGGTCAAACCCCAGTACGGAGAGCAACTATAAAACAGCAATTAACAGCAAGAATAAAATGTAGATGCTATGCATGGGATGCTGGACTAAACAGGAGACTCCAACCGGAAAGGAAGTCAAAGCACATCTCAACTGAATCTGCAACAAATGGTGGCCACTGGGTGTGTTCCAAGTGTGGTAGCTAACCACTCGCCGGGAGACAACACCCAAATACCAGATGCATCAACAACTCGGGCTGCTGTTGACCCACCTATGAACTGTGGTAGTTAGCCACTCGGCTCATAGGGGCTAACATAACCCAGCAGGGAGATGAGAGTGTGGTATTGCCGCTCGCCCTCGCAACCTGGTAAGAAGAACGACGCAACGATGGCAATGAAACTGGAATGAGATGCAATAAGTGTATGCACATGCTGTACAATAACAAGCATATCAACATATGCGCAACAACAATACCAACAGCATTTATACAACACATCCAGCAAAGCCATCTCACAATTCACCCAAGCTGTCACCTTGCTGAAATTACAAGCTCAACCCGTACCTTATACTGAGCAACAACTAACCCTGCGAGAAATCCCGAAGACTCTGGTAAAAGCCTGTTAAACACACGGCATACAAAACGTAAATCTAACAGATTTCTACTCAAGCTCACGGCTGGGAGTTTCACTTCGACCAGCTATCCAAAATACCTCAAACATTCCTAGAAAGCTTAAGAATTAAGGCTAGAAACAAGGTCTCACCGAAAACCAGAACGTAGTTCTACCAACTCGACGCAACACTCGAATGGCAGCAACTTCGCGTTCCTCGACTAGCCAATCACAGCTTCTAAAACTGGTATGAATTGGAAGAGCTTCTCAAGAGGAGTCCAACGCTACCTCGCACGAGCAGAACAACCACCAGGAACGACGGGAAATCGCCGGAAAGCTCACGACTGAACAGTGTTCTAGGGTTCAAAAGATAAGGAACGAAAGGCTGGAAATATCGCTAAGTATGGGAAAAGAAGTCACAAAACGAAGACCAAGTCTTCCTATAAATAGCACTAGCAACGACTGGAAAACAACACTAAAAATTGTCCTCCGACAAAACCAGTCGACACAACAATTCCCATAACAACAGTCGCAAGAACCAACAGCTGAACAAATCTCGAGTCACGCTAAACAAATCCAGTCGCTAGCTACAGTAGCGAACAATCTCTCAAAGCTGGACAACCGGACACTGCTTCGAAAATACAAGAGCTGGACAACCAGTCGACCGGACGCTAAAATCACAAAAAGGCAAACCATCGACTGGTCCTCTAAACGGCGTCGCGCTACCAGCAGCTGGGTATCCAGTCGCAAGACGAAACAACGCACAAAACTTCCCTCGTCTGGTACCAGTCGTAACATCAAAACGCAGCGTCGCAACTTACTCAAACGACGTCGCTCCACTGACGTCACTACCCAGTCGCAACAACACAACCAGACGCAAACACAGGAGCGTTGACCCATATTGACCATAGCTCTCGACTGCCTATCCAGACGCAACAACTCTTCGCAAAATATCAGTCGCAGCTACAGTGCACAACCAGTCGCAACATACGAAACACCAGTCGCAACGTCTCAAACGACGGCGTTTCAAGCCTTACGCTACCAACACAAGCTACGACTGTTTTCGCCACCGACCAGCTTTTGCCTCAAAGCTCAAAAACACGAGATCATCCAGAATTGTTATACACATAAATTTCGTCCTGAAAATGCAACTCAAACCTCGAAACAGCGATTCTAAACCACAAAAATCTCTAAAAACCGATTAATCCCAACAATTAATCCTTAATACAAAAATCAGGTCTCACAAGTGAGCCTGGATAAAATATCATTTTGAGAATCATTAAGTTGCCTAATATCCTCTGACTGACTGTCAAGACGCTCTGATAGAGATGTTCTTAGATTGTCAAGAAAAGCAGAAAGATTTGTAGCGACAGTCGGTAACGAAGGCTGATTTGGAGTTGCATCATCTCCCAAAAGAATGTCATTGCCAATAAAGTTCATGGAAGAATCAGCTGTGGTGGTTGGAGAGGATAATCGCTGATCGATGTCCATCTGGTTATCCTCATCCTCAACAACTGAACTGAATGCTAACTGTACATTTTGACTGGCTGCTGAAACAAAAGAACTCTGTACACTGGGAAAAACAGAAACTGAACTTTGAATTCTCTGTACATCTCGCAACGCTGTCCTCTCAACAACAATAGATGAAAAAAAATTGCGAATGTCTGCAATACTTAACCCATTGAATAAGCTATATTGAACAGAAACTGTGCAAAACTGAGATAATATGAGAGAGAGAATAGTCGGCTGTCGAGAGACAAAACAAGAAAATGGCTCAACAATCTCAAGATATCGACAAAAATTAACTGAACCTACTGGTAGTAGTTTTCCGGAAACGAAGAATTCACCAACCGCTAAACACACATCCGCCCATCTCTTTTTCATCAACTTGAAAAATGTACTGACTGCTGGAAGAGTGTCTTCATAAGACAGTTGCCGCGGAACTTCATTATGTACAATCGGCTTAGGGATCTTCACCCAGTGATCACTGCATGGCTCAACGACCCAGACTCGATCAACAAGAATCATAGTTCTAATCCAGCACTTAGATGGAGTGTTGGTGTTGGTTCTGGCTATGACGGCACCGCGATCACGTGGGCGCCCTTCAAAAAACTTCAAGCAGCATGTCTTCTTCCACGTAAGACCGTGTGCGTTTTCCTGTTCCTTCAATTCTTCCAACACAAATGAATGAATATCTGATAACCTATCCAAAACTTTTAGGTCAACGGCAGATGCACCATCACCAGGGGCAAAATTTATTTTCCTGGCCTCCAAGAATTTTCTGAGCAACTTTGTCATCAACTCGAATCTGTGGAAGACTGGCCAAATACCAGGTAAGTTCATAAACTCCAGGAATTTTGATGTCCTTCCCCAAAGTAATCTTAGTTATTTCCACACCAGCAGAAGGCAAAGGAACGTCTACTGGAATTGTCATTAAGATATCTTCTATAGACTTCGCCTCATCTTCTGATAGTTAACCAGCCTTTGTCTCTGTTTCCTCCATCGGCTCTTCCACAAAATAATCAGCTGCAGCATCTGCCCTGCTGATAGCCTCATCAACATTCTGTAACTGCTGGTCCTCAACATCAATTGTTTCCATCTCCTCATCTTCCGTGTCACTGGCCGTTTCAAAGACTCGCTCAGAATCACGAGCAATCAGCACTTCATATGGAAGATTAAACCAAGGTACCGAATCATCAGCTGTCCCAGCTGGTTGATCTCCAACATCAGACGTACCAACTCCATGATCTTCCTCATCAGCTTCAATATGAGCGGTTTCAGCCAACACTTGCTCAATGATGTTGTTCTCATCATCAGTAGATGGGGGTCTTATCTCCTCAGCAGTACCCTCTACTGCTGGTTCATCAAACTCTTCAACAATTGTCTCCACATCAGCTGGTTGCTCTACAGCAGATATATCTTCATCAAAAGGGACAGCTGATATAGCTTCCCTTTGTTCCTCCATGCTAGGCTCTACGACTGGTGCATCAGAAATTGGCTCAATGATTTGAATGGGAACCGCTTCCTGTGCAACTGCCACTATCTCAAAATTTTCTTTCGAAGAACCAGATTTATTCTTAGTCGTCCTCTTCTTTTTGACTACTGGTTCAGCCACAGGAACAGCAGCTGGTCGTTTCTTTGATGCAGCCTTTTTCTTGGGTACCCTCGTTACCTTTGGTGCATCAGCAGCTACTTCTTCTGCACCAACTTTCTCATTTAAGACAACGTAACGATGAACTTTCTTTTCTGTAAGAATTTTTGAAGAGGGAAACTCAGACGATTCTCCCAGTTCCGAATTTGGAATATTCTCCAGCAGCAAGATAATTTGAATGACATAGCCTTTTGCTTGCCTCGACCCCGCAGTCACCATATCCTTCAAGATATTGAACAATACCCTGTTCCAGTTTATCTTCACTTCACAAATAATCGCAGTCAACATCAGAAATTTTTCCATGGTGAGTGTGTCAAAGGACCCTGCCTTTATCGATATCGTCTTCGCCAAATATCACAGAGAAGACGATACTCAAACTTCATTTCCTTCTTCTTCCCAGACATGCTTACCGGCTCACCAGAGAAAGAAACGATACTCCTCGCATCAAATACTAGATCCTTGGGAATCTCTGTTAAATCAATTAAACCTTCTACCGGAAGTTCAAACGTTTCAGCAAACAACTGTTCGGAAATCTCCACTGTAACCCCATGCACTGTACTGACAACCATACCCTCCCGGACTGAAGCATTCTCAAAGAAGTCGACCAAATCAGCTTCATAGATTACTGTGGGACAACTCAAAAATCCCTCTAGGCCAGATGCCATTAGGGCTTGAAACATAGACACCATACCTGGGTCGTCCATGGCCAAAACAGATGCAAAGTTGACATGAAGAGTGTTGGTGTAGTACGAAGATGCCATGTCAATAGTCGAAAGATTGCGAGAGATTTCCTGAAAAATATAAGCAGAAATACACAAGAGAATACGAGAATACCAGAGAGAAAAGTTTGCAAGGTAAGCGTTAGCAAAGAGGAAAACACTGTAAATATGTAAGGAATGTGAAAAGGTGAAAGAATAGGAAACGGTGTAGATGTGACGAGTGGAATGATGAAAACCACGTGTCAATCATCCAATGGTGCGTACAGTATTTTGAAAATAATTTGGAAAGATTTTACCCGTACAGGGAAAAGATTGAAAACACGCGCCAAAATGTATATACGTCACAACTGCTGCGGCTGATTAAAAAACATTACATCTGATTTCTTTTTAATGTATCGTTGAAGGTAGCAGGAGCTGATCACAGATAAGAATCAGTTGTGTATATGTGACGACTGAGTGTGTCCAGTCGTAACATATTCAGCTGACATCGCGCTTAACAATTCAGCTCCTGATTCCCCTTACGTCTGATAATCCCCCAACGCGAGAAACTTGCCTCAGCTGAAAATCTTAGCGTTCCCCCTGAAAAAAAGACTTACAGCTGATTCAAGCGACAGCTGACAACATGCAAAAATGCGTTAGCTCACAGACAATCAAGGCAATTCAAGGAGACCTAATATGTTTCTAAAATAAGAAAACTTAGCGTCTGGTAGAGGCTTTGTGAAGATGTCAGCTACTTGCTGCTCAGTCGACACATACTCCAGCCGGACGTCTTTCTTTAGCACGTGGTCCCTTATAAATTGATGCCTGATGTCGATGTGCTTTGTTCTTGAATGTAGTACTGGATTTTGGGTGATCGCGATAGCACTGATATTGTCGTAGAGAATAGGCGCTTCAGAAGCATCAACTCCATAGTCCTTCAGCTGATGTTGTATCCAAAGGATTTGAGCACAGCAGCTACCAGCTGCAAGATACTCCGCTTCAGCTGTTGACGTTGCGATGGACGTCTGCTTCTTACTAAACCAGGAAATCAGTCGATCTCCTAAAAATTGACAAGTCCCACTTGTGCTTCTACGATCAATCCTGCATCCCGCGTAATCTGCATCACTGTAACCGATTAATTTAAAGCCTGAGTCTTTGGGATACCAAAGACCCACGTTGAAAGTACCCTTGAGATATTTCAATATTTGCTTTACAGCTATGTAATGCGATTGCTTTGGCTCTGCTTGGAATCTAGCACACATACAGACAGCAAACATGATGTCTAGTGTCAGGCCCCGTGCTAATTACTCAATAAAATAGCACAATTAAAACGCATAAACACGGAAGCATAAAAACGGGCTTAAAAATTTTCGAAATAGTTTAGGCCTGAACTCAAAACATACATTCCAAAATATTCATAATCAAAATATGAGTTGACTCAAACTCATACAAATCCCTACAAATGGGTAACGCAGACCCAAACAACACAAAAGCAGGAAAACAAATACGAGGTCAAGCCTGAGTACAAAGAGCTATCTAACAGACTAACATGCAACATGCTATAATTCAATGCTAACAATGCATGAGGGCTATCAAAGATCGGATAGCTAGACCAGTAAGTCAACTGGCAATCAAATCTGTCGAGCCTCAATACCACGCACAGCCAATCAGCCGGTGGAATCATCGGTCCGTGATATTCCGGGCCCGTCAGCCCATCACAGCTCGGTAGTAGACGCTCGAATCCGGTAGTCACCACTCCGATGATAGCGTTGGACTATTCCGGCACGACAACTCAGTCGGCCAGTCGCAACGTGGCTCTCAATCAGGTAAATCAACCAATATGTCAGGCTCAAAATGTATGCATGTATGCCAACCGAGAACAAATGCGCAATGCATACAATTCATTATGTAAAACAGAATGTAATTCACTCAATTCAACAAACTGCTCCACGTAAATTCATATAATCTGGCCAACAGATTTCATAGCAAGAATTACAGCCATGTTCACGCTTCAAGCTATTAAGTGCTGCTCAATTCGTACCTCAATCCTCAAAATTCTACCTCACAGATTCCTCAAATGCACGGCAGGACTTCCTGGAAGCTGGAAATGTTTCAAAACCTCGAAAATCAGCTTAACTCAAGCATAAATCAGAACCTGTACACTCTAATACCTACGGCCAGAACTAAACTCAAGTTCTAAACAATTCTACGTAGGTATTAGCTACTAGACAAAGCTCAATTCAACGAGAAATGCTCACCCCGAAGCTTAAACCAGCAGGAGAACACACGAAACAGACTTCTCCAAAAAGCTTCGAACACCAGTAGCTTCACGCTTCCACTCCAACGCTAATTCAGGGTTCCAACTGGGTGGAAATCGAAAGAGCAACTCACAAGGAATCCAGCGCCACCAAAAACGCTCAAATCATCGGCGGAGAACGGCGGCAATCGGAGGAAATAGGTCACGGTGAACAGTAGCTATCGAGGGTTTCCAAGAATGGAGATAAGAGATATCGGGTGAAAAATATTTTAAGTGTTGCTCAACACTTCTCCTTATAAATCTCTTAGTACCAGCTGCTGCTCCTCTAAATCAGTCGACAGGAACAGTAGATATCTTACGACTGGTACTCATGTTTCCTTCAACAAAACCAGTCGCAACAACCAGACGCAACAACCAGTCGCAACATAATATCAAAGCAAAACCAAAACGACATCGTAGCAACTAATCAAAACGACGCCGCATCTCTCCAGCAGCTGGTGACAATTACGTTCGCAACAACTACCATCCGCAATGTGCTAAATAACCCAGACGCAATCGAAAACAAAAGCTGGAAGATTCCTCACAACTGGTACCAGACGCAATCCCCAAAACGCAGTGTTTCAACTTATCTAAACGATGTCGTCTCACATCCACGACTGGTTCCTCAAACCAACAGCTGGTCACCCAATCGCAACCACATTCTCAAAAACGCAAGCTACAGTACCGTTGACCTGCGTTGACTCCTGAATTTCGCTACGATTGATTTCTTTACAACAATGCAACGTCTGAAATTCAATGAGAAATCAGATTTCTCGCGTAAAACCCCCAAAATTCATGCGACTAAGTCCCAATCAAATCGATTAATCACAATTCTAAAATCTGATTCCTCACATTCTCCCCACCTTAAGAGATTTCGTCCTCGAAATCAAAGGTAAACTCAGGGAAAATTCAATCAATTCATTCCAACAACAGGATACAAAACAGCAATTCATCTGATACAAGTCCAAGAGTTCAAGATAACTGGACAAATAACAACCAAAATCTAGGGAAAATACGCCCAGAAACCGAAATCTAATACAACAAATCTACTCAAACAGATGCGGCCATTCACGCTGCATCTTCTCTTCCGGCTCCCAAGTTGCTTCTTCTCTGCCATGCTTGCTCCATTGGACCATCACCAACGGAATTATCTTGTTCCTCAGCTGCTTCTCCTTCCTATCCAGAATCTGAAATGGATGTTCAACATAACTCAAGGCAGAATCCAGCTCAACTTCGTCGGTTCTCAACATATGGGACGGATCTGGCTCATATTTTCTCAACATTGACACATGAAAGACATCATGCATCGCTGCCAACTCATCAGGCAGTCTAATCGATAATCCAACTGTCGAATCCGCTCGATAATCTCAAAGGGACCAACGAATCTAGGAGCTAATTTGCCTTTGAATCGGAAGCGCGTCACGCTCTTGAAAGGAGAAACTTTGAGAAATACCCGATCGCCAACCTCAAATTCTAACGGTCGACGCCTTCTGTTAGCATAGCTAGAGAAACGGTCTTGAGCAGCTTTCATCTACTCCGAATCAAAACAATCTTGAGCAGCTTTCATTCTACTCCGAATCAAAACAATCTGATCCTTCATATGCTGCACAAACTCAGGGGTAGAAAGCTGTCTCTCACCAACTTCTTCCCAACAAATCGGAGATCTGAATTTTCGACCATACAACGCCTCAAATGGAGCCATCCCGATAGTTACCTGGTAGCTGTTGTTATACGAAAACTCAACCAATGACAAAGAATCCTGCCAGCCACCACTGAAATCCATCACTACTGCACGCAGCATATCCTCCAAAGTCTGGATAGTCCGCTCAGACTGACCATCTGTCTGTGGGTGATAGGCTGTACTCATAGCCAATCTCGAACCCATTGCTGCTTGCAAGCTCTTCCAAAATCGTAAAGTGAATCTTGGATCTCTATCGGATACTATTGAAACAGGAACTCCATGCAATCTAACCACATGGTTGATATACAGTTTCGCCATTTTCTTCATCGAACACCTCACATGATAGGGAATGAAATGGGCTGACTTCGAAAGTCTATCAATCACAACCCAAATCGCATCGCATCCCCTACTCGATCAAGGTAAATGAGTCACAAAATCCATGGCGATGTGCTCCCAATTCCATTGGGGCACCTCCATACTCTGCAGCAATCCACCAGGTCTCATTCTCTCAGCCTTGACCTGTTGACAATTCAGACATCTAGCAACAAAACCAGAGATGTCGCTCTTCATACCTGCCCATCAGTAGTGAGACTTCAAGGCATGGTACATCTTTCTTTCGCCCGGATGCACACTGTACCGACTACAATGCGCTTCATTCATGATGGTCTCTTTCAAATCAATCAGGTTCGGAACCACTAATCTTCCTCGAAATCTCAAACATCCATCCGAAGAAATAGAGAAATCATCAGACTGACCACTTCGGGCTTTAATCTTCAACTCATGAACATATGGATCAGTCCTCTGGGCCTCCCTGATGTCACTCACAATCTGTGGTTCTACCTGAATCGTAGAAACCATAAAGTACTGATCAACCGGCTGGAATCGCCAACCAGAAGTACTCAACTGCTCGTAGACTTTAGAGACACTCAAAGACGAAAGCATCGCAGGCTGGGTCTTCCTACTCAAGGCATCAGCAACCGAGTTCATCCGCCCGGGCTGATACTGAATCTCACAGTTAAAGTCCTTGAGCAAAACTCCAAATCATGAACAGGGTACCTCGTCTCGTGAGGCTTCAACTGTCGAGATGAATAAGCAATCACGTACCCGTTATGCATCAGAACGCATCCCAAACCATTGAGAGAAGCATCGGAGCACACAACGAATCCTCAGGATCCAGACGGTAGAGCTAAAACAGGAGCAGTAGTCAACTTCTCCTTCAACGTATGAAAACCGAACTCGCAACTCGTCAGTCCAAACAAACTTCTTATCCTTTTGAGTCAAATGAGTCAAAGGCCTGGCTATCGAAGAGAACTTCTCGATAAAACGCCTGTAATAGCCAGCCAATCCCAAAAAGCTGCGGATCTCGGAAACATTCCTAGGTCTTTCCCAGTTAAGAACTGCTTCGACCTTACTCGGATCCACCGAAATCCCTTGCGCTGAAATCACATGACCCAAAAAGATAATTCTATCAAGCCAAAATTCACACTTGCTGAATTTGGCATAAAGCTGCGAGTCTCTCAATCTCTGCAACACCAATCTCAGATGCTCCTTGTGCTCTCTCATGCTCCTCGAGTACACCAGGATGTCATCTATGAAGACGATCACGAATCGATCTATATACTCACTGAAGACGCGATTCATCAAATCCATGAACACAGCTGGGGCATTCGTCAACCCAAATGGCATGAACAGAAACTCATAATGCCCATATCGAGTCCGAAATGCTGTCTTCGCCACATCAGCGTCTCTAATCCACAACTGGTGATAACCAGAGCGCAAATCAATCTTCGAGTACATGACCGATCCCTGCAACTGATCGAACAAGTCATCAGTCCTCGGCAAAGGATACTTGTTCTTCACCGTCGCTTTATTTAACTGTCGGAAGTCCATGCACATCCTCATAGACCCATCTTTCTCTTCACAAAAGAATCGGAGATCCCCAAGGAAACATACTCGGTCTGATGAAGCCTTTCTCCAGAGATCTCTCAACTGATCCTCTTTCAACTCTGTAGTCACCAACCGATACGGAGATCTAGAAATCGGGGCGGTACGGGCACCAGTAGAATCTTCGAGCGTGAATCAGCACCGTAGAATTCCCACTTCTCACCCGAGTCAGGGAGAAATCTCACCACACCATGAAAACAATCAACAGTAGCCTTATAGCTAGACAACACATCCATCCCCAAGATGCAATCAAAATCTCTCATTCCCAAAACAATCAGATTGGACATCAAAACATGCTCATCAAATCGAAGCACACAATCCAACACCACTTCACGGGACCACAGACTCACACCCACAGGAGTAGACACGGAAACAACATCACACAATGGGGATGAACTCAACCCATGCTCACAAACATGTTAGAGTAGATGCCCAACTAGCCAACTTGTGGCGTGTGGGTTTATAGACTCTTGTATGAAACAGTCTTTATATATATGATATTCGCATTTATTTATATGGCGTTCTTTACTTTCATTATGTGTGTAATGATTTGAAATTGCGTTGAGTAAAGACCTAGAATGCACTTAAGTGTATGTTGTTGGGGATCCGGATCCGCCCCCCGGTCAGGCAGCGGAAGAAAAAAATTTAGAGTACCGGGAGGCGATCAATACGATTAAGAACAATTCTACATGTATCAACATACATAGGGTGTTTCAGGCGTGTTACCTCGCTGGCACTTGTGCCTGGCTCCAACCGGTGGTTGTCGGGGATTCACCGCTCGCAGACATGCGTGGATATCCTATGCTATCTGAGGGGATAATAGTGTATAAATCTCTGGCCAGAGTACTAGAAGTGTTTTAGGTAAATGTGTTTACCTAGTTACACTCGCGATGTCACTATTCGATCTCCAAGATGTATGCATAGCTATCGGATCTATAGCGACTCTCGATTTACCAATGGTCATTGATCTGATCGGGATATATGGATTGAAAGGACCGTACTGTACGCTAACCACGACCAACTGGTTCTTGCAGGCACTATCAGTGATACCTAGGGGATCATGGGGCGATGTTGCTAGACGCTCTTACCATGATCCGTTGGGCAAGTCCGGATTGTGATTCCGGAGCCACAATGGTTGTGGGCCCACGGCTAGCTGTATCCCTGAACCATTGAGGGTCACACAAGTACTAGATTCGAGATTCCCGCACGGATACTCAGCTTAATGTGTTGAGCACGAGAAGAGGATTTTGGGGAGTGCGACTTCCTAAAAGTCAACAGGGTCAAACCGGGGTTTCCCGATGTTGAGGGGCAAAACGGTCATTTTGCACTGGGGTTCTGAAAAACGGTTTTTCAGATCATAACATTCAGTTTTGGAAGTCGATCGGTCCGATCTGATCGGTGATCGGAGTTACGATGAAGTCTCGGTGATGGAGATGAAACGAATGTTCATCCGTTGGACCAGGGCCCGTTGGGCCGGATCCAAATCCATCTCCAAGTCTACTTAAGGTAGACCTAGACTTAATTATCACATCATTAGACAAACCCTAAACCTAATACTCAAAGTGGCCACCGCCCCTTCCCTCTCCTCTCTCAAAGCGCCGCCGCCGCCGCCACCTCCACGCGCCGTCGCCGCCGCCGTCCATATTCGCCGGAAAATTGTTTCCGGCCAATTCGACGAGGAGAATCTGTTCGTGCTGATCTCGTCAGTCCTTCTAGTGCAGGCTGACGAAGGAGTCTCGTTTCTGGTCGTGGACCGGATTGGCGATTTCTACCGCAATCTACCGAGAAGAGCCGACGTTATTGTAACTACGGTTGGAGCCAGGCACAAGTGCCAGCAAGGTAGTGGTTTTGAACACCCTATGAATGACGATATTTGTATTGTTGTTTTTCGTATTGATCGTCTCCCGGTCGTTTATTTTTGTTCTTCCGCTGCCTCGCCGGGGGGCGGATCCGGATCCACAACAGTGGTATCAGAGCCAGTGTTTTTTCGGATCTGATCAATACGTATTACCTGAATTGTATCTAATCATCCAATTTTCAGAATCGAACAACCGGAATTTTTGAAGGAGGGCCGAGCGCCGCCGCGCATGGCGGCGCCCCACGGCGCGCATATGCGCGCTAGCCGCGCAATCGCCAGCAGCATCCGGCCGAGGCATGCCGCTCCTCCGCGCAGATGATTGCGCCACTGGCCGCCGTGCAATCACGCTTGGATGCGCCACCTGCTGGCCGCTGTCCCTTGAAGCGTCGCGCGGCCGGTGGCTTTCGCCGCGCGTTGATTGCGCGCTTGGTGGCCGGATCGTTGCGCCGCTGTGCGCCGCTCCTCGCGAGCGACAATCTCCGCTGGCCGCACGCTTGCAACGAGGGTTGGCCGATCGTTGTGCGACGGTGGGAGGACGAAGCGCCGCTACTGGTCGGCGATGGTGCGCACTAGCTGCGCAAGCTTCGCGCCGCTGGTTGCGCGCTCTTGCGTGCCGCGTCGTGCGCCGCTGCCGCATTTTAGTGGTGGTGGCGCCGCCGCCGGCCGGCCGCCGCTCCGACGAGTCTCCGGTGATGTCGTGACGGTTGGTCTGAATTCTTCTAGGTTTGGTTCGGGCCTGTCCCGGGCAGCCCGTGATGTTTTCGGGCCGGTATGCGATGTCGGGCCCGGTTTTGGTCGATTTTGAAATTTTAAGTTTTTGGGCCTAGAATTGTTTTAAGCCCAATATTGATACAATTAAAATTAGTAAAATGTGATTTTAATTATGAAATATGATTTTGTAATAAAATATGATTTTGTTGATTAAAATTTGTTTTATCGGCAAAATACGATTTTATTATAAAATGCGATTTCGTAATTAGAATATGATTTTACGATAATTAATTAGATTATTTAAATTATGCATGTTAAAATTGCATGATTGGGGTGATCGAGAGCCGTGCCCAATGTGTTAGGTGTATGAAATAGGTTTTGTATGATTTCGGTTTTTTATATATTTGATTATCATTTAAAGTGGGCCTGTTTGTGGCCCGTTCCCACCCCTTGATAAATGTATCCCTTATTTGTCATAGTAAATTTAAATGTAAAATTACTAGATTTAGTGGGAGTACATCCGAAGACGGTGGACGATGACGATCAAGATATTGAAGACCGAAGATCTGTAAAACCGGAAAGCTTTGTAATAGGATTGCATTGCATATTGCATTACCCCTAGGATTGGACCCAGGTCCGTGACTGGCAACCACGGACCGCATAGCTCTCGCGATCGATCATCCCAATATTTACTTTATATATGTTGATATATAGACTTGTTGAATCCGCATGTTGCATGTTTTAAAATTAGATTTAAATATGCATGAGACCAAAATTTTTCAAAAATAAAATCCCTCGTTTTAAATTTGATTTAAAACTTATATCAAGATAAAATGTTTATTCGATAAACTAAAAGGGTATTTAAAGTTGTTTAAATTAACCCTACATTCCATCAACAATGGGTGTATGTCGATGCTACCCGTATACATGGCCCGGCTCATATTATTGAGGGGGTCATGTATGCCGGAAAGCTGTCCACGCCATTGACAACTGTTGTGAGTCGGTTGGAACTCCTTTTAACGTTGGCTCATATTGTTGGGGATATTAAGGGGACCGTCCTTCACGACTCAACATTGATGGGTCGTCTTGACACGTGATAGTAAACGGCGTCATATTATTGGGCCCTTACTGGACGTGAGGTGAATACATGGAGGTTACCGGCTGCAATCGGAAACTACCTTTTGGGGGTCATGGATGGCTGATATTATTCGGGTCCATGGTCGCTTGATTGGGCTCCGTGTACCCACTAAAGAAACCTGTTTTCTCGATTTCATTAGTGGGTGGTGAAATTGTTAAAATAGTGGGAGGGTAATTCATAAAACTAAATGACCATGTTTTATGTCTTAGCGATTATTAATATATAGTTAGTAACGTATGTCCGTTTTCCTTCAGTATTACTGTATATAAAATGGTTTCGACGAAAACCCACACGCCACAAGTTGGCTAGTTGGGCATCTACTCTAACAATTCTCTCACAGTGGACCCCTCCTGCCACACCACAGCTCAATGGTGTAGCGGAGCGTCGTAATCGGACCTTGTTGGACATGGTTCGATCTATGATGAGCTTCACTGAACTTCCTACCTCGTTTTGGGGCTATGCGCTCGAAACGGCGGTAATGTTGTTGAACAATGTCCACACCAAGGCATTGGATAAGACTCCGTATGAGATATGGATGGGCAAACCACCCAAATACTCATTTATGAGGATTTGGGGATGTCCTGCTTACGTGAAGCAGACAGTGGGAGATAAGCTGGATACGAGATCCATCTTATGCTACTTCATTGGGTATCCAAAGAATTCCATTGGATACTACTTCTACTATCCGAGCGAGACGAAAGTTTTTGTCTCTAGGAATGCCACATTTATGGAAAGGGAATTTCTACTTGATAGAAAGGGCAAAATAGTAGAACTCGAAGAGGTTCGAGAAACAACTGAAGTACCAAGTGAATCTCCCGCACCTACTGAGACAGTACCAGATATGGTCGCACCTAGGAGATCCGAAAGGATTCCTAGAGCTCCTGAGAGATATGGTTTTCTCCTTGAAGATGATCAAGGTGATCAAGTTGTTGGATCTGATCCAAGAACTTTCAAGGAGGCAATTTTTTATGCTGATTCTAACTTATGGCTTGAAGCAATGCAGTCTGAGTTTGACTCAATGCATGCTAACCAAGTTTGGACTCTCGTTAACCCTCCCGAAGGAATTGTTCCTATTGGGTATAAATGGGTATACAAGAGGAAACTTGGGCCTGATGGTAAGGTAATGACCTATAAGGCACGATTGGTCGCGAAAGGTTACACTCAAAGGCAAGGTGTTGACTATGATGAAACCTTCTCGCCAGTCGCAATGTTCAAGTCAATTAGAATATTGTTAGCCATAGCCGCATGGTACGACTATGAGATATGGCAAATGGATGTGAAAACTGCGTTCCTTAATGGAAACATTAAGGAAGAGATCTATATGACGCAGCCTGAGGGTTTCACATCTGTTGGAAGCGAGCATAAGGTATGCAAGCTTCAGAGATCGATCTACGGTCTCAAACAAGCATCACGAAGTTGGAACCTGAGATTCGATGAAATAATTAAGGAATTTGGTTTCATCAAGAATCCCGAGGAGCCATGTGTCTATAAAAAGTTAGTTAAAAGCGCTGTGACGTTCCTAGTACTTTATGTTGATGACATCCTACTCATTGGGAATGATGTAGGAATGTTGCAGTTAACTAAAGTATGGTTGTCTAGTAGATTTTCGATGAAGGACATGGGTGAAGCATCTTATATTCTTGGAATACAGATCTATCGGGATAGATCTAAACGGATGCTCGGACTCACCCAAGCTACCTACATCGATACCATACTTAAGAGGTTCTCTATGGAAGAGTCCAAGAGAGGACACCTACCTATGTGCCACGTGGTCACTCTATCCAAGTCTATGTGTCCAAAGACTGATGAGGAGATAGAGAGTATGGCACGTGTACCATATGCCTCGGCTATATGTAGTATTATGTATGACATGATCTCGACTAGACCGGATGTCGCATATGCTCTGAGTGTCACGAGCCGCTACCAGGCCAACCCCGGCCAATTGCATTGGAAAGCCGTGAAGGATATTCTTAAGTACTTACGAAGGACTAAGAATATGTTCATGGTCTATGGGGGTGGTGAACTGAAACTGGAAGGCTACACTGATTCTAGCTTCCAGTATGACGTGGATGATTCGAAATCAACCTCTGGATTTGTATTCATGCTCAATGGTGGTGCTGTCTCTTGGAAGAGTTCCAAGCAAGACACCGTCGCGGATTCAACCACTGAGGCTGAGTACATCGCAGCATCAGCTGCTGCTAAGGAGGCCGTTTGGATAAGGAATTTCGTCCAAGAGTTGGGCGTCATTCCTAATGGAGTTGGTCCACGGGTGCCGTTGCGCAAGCAAAGGAGCCTAGGTCTCACCAAAGATCCAAACACATACTGAGAAAATACCACATAATCCGGGATATTGTGGCTAGAGGTGACATAGCAGTTGAGAGAGTCGCCTCTGCGGACAACGTTGTTGATCCACTTACGAAGCCCTTGCCAGGACACTTGTTTGAAAAACATCGCGAAACAATGGGACTGCATCTGATGAGTAGTTGGCTTTAGGGCAAGTGGGAGATTGTTAGAGTAGATGCCCAACTAGCCAACTTGTGGCGTGTGGGTTTATAGACTCTTTTATGAAACAGTCTTTATATATGATATTCGCATTCTTTTATATGGCATTCTTTACTTTCATTATGTGTGTAATGATTTACAATTGCGTTGAGTAAAGACCTAGAATGCACTAATATGGCATTCTTTCATTATGTGTGTAATGATTTACAATTGCGTTGAGTAAAGACCTAGAATGCACTAAAGCGTATGTTAGATGTGATAGGATAGTATCATGGGACGATGTTGCTAGACGCTCTTACCATGATCCGATGGGCAAGTCCGAAATTGTGATTCCGGAGCCGCAATGGTTGTGGGCCCACGGCTAGCCGTATCCCTGAACCATTGAGGGTCACACAAGTACTGGATTCGAGATTCCCGCACGGATACTCAGCTCAATGTGTTGAGCACGAGAAGAGGATTTTGGGGAGTGCGACTTCCTAAAAGTCAACAGGGGTCAAACCGGGGTTTCCCGCTGTTGAGGGGCAAAACGGTCATTTTGCACTGGGGTTCTGAAAAATGGTTTTTTAGATCATAATATTCAGTTTCGTAAACTGAATCGATCGGTCCGATCTGATCGGCGATCGGAGTTACGATGAAGTCTCGGTGGTGGAGATGAACTGAATGTTCATCGTTGGACCCGGGCCCGTTGGGCCGGTCCAAGTCCAACACTTAAGCTTATTTAATTAAGCCTAAACCTAGACTTGAAATATAACAAGCAACCCTAAACCTAGTAGTGGCCGCCTCCTTCCCTCCTCTCTAAAAGCCGCCTCCGCCGCCCGCCGTGCGCCGCCGCCGCCGCCGCCCGTCTTAGGCTGAAAATCATTTCCAGCCAACGAGGAGAATCCGTTCGTGCTGATCTCGTCAGTCCTTCTAGTGCAGGCTGACGAAGGAGTCTTGTTTCTGTTCGTGGACCGGATTGGCGATATCTACCGCAATCTACCGAGAAGAGCCGACGTTATTGTAACTACGGTTGGAGCCAGGCATAAGTGCCAGCAAGGTAGTGGTTTTGAACCCTCTATGAATGACGATAATTTATTATTGAATTTTTCGTATTGATCGTATCCCGGCTGTTTATTTTCTGTTCTTCCGCTGCCTCGCCGGGGGGCGGATCCGGACCCCCAACATATGGACTATCATAGTGGGAAAACTGTTAGGGTAATTCAAGTTTGGGTCCCGAAAGGGGTAATCCTATCTGGACCCAAGTAAAATTTGGTACCAAAATCTGTTTTCATGATTGCAGGACAACAGATACAAAGCTGAAAGTGAATCAACTTTATGGTATCTGGACAGTGGCTTTGCACGTCACATGACAGGGAATGCAAAGCTGCTATCAGATGTTACTCCACACAAAGGAGCAAAGATAGTTTTTGGTGATAACTCACATGGTAACACTGTGGGTAAGGGTAAGCTTACCCACGGTAACATTTCCATATCTGATGCCCTATGTTGATAGCTTGCGATATAATCTGATTAGTATTAGTCAGCTGTGTGACAAGGGTTACATAGTTAAGTTCAACAGCACACTTGCACAGTTCAGAGCCCAAATGTTCTGACTGTTTTGGTAGGTAAAAGATCGGGGAATACCTACATAATCGACTGGTCAGAGCAGATGGAATCTGAGCATATTTGCTTAGCAGCTGACTCCTCCAAGAGTTGGCTGTGGCATTAGCGAATGAATCATCTAAACTTTAAAACGCTTGCCAACTTGAGTCAGCATGAATTGGTTCTGGTATGCCTAAACTAAATTTTTCTAAGGACAAGGTATGTGCCATATGTCAGCTTGGTAAACAAATTAAATCTACTTTTAAAAAGAAAGACGGTAAACATTCTTCCCGAAGCCTAGAGCTTTTACATATGGATCTTTTTGGTCCTATTCCCGTAACGAGATTAGGGGGAACGAACTACACCCTTGTCGTTGTTGACGATTTTACAAAATTTACTTGGGTGTTGTTTTTAAAAGCAAAATCTGATACCGCTGACCAGCTCATTAGGCTTTTAAAACGTTTACAAAATGACAGCTCTTGTACAGTCAACCGAATAAGAAGTGATCGTGGTACTGAGTTTTTAAATCAAAAATTAACTTCTTATCTGGAAGACTTAGGGATAAAGCATGAGCTTTCAGCAGCTAGAACTCCTCTGCAGAACGGGCTGGCTGAGAGGAGAAATCGCACTTTGAAAGAAGCTGCTAGATCTATGATTGCTTATTCTGGCATTTCGCAAAAATTCTGGGCAGAAGCAGTTAATACAGCTTGCTACACTCAGAACAGATCTATGATTAACAAGTTGCACGGCAAAACCCCATATGAGATCTGGAGTGGCAAGAAAACCTGATATTTCGTATTTCGGGGTGTTTGGGTACAGATGCTTCATTCACAACAATGGTAAAAGGCACCTAACAGTTTTTGATGTAAAATCTGATGTAGGTATCTTTCTAGGTTATTCAGCTGTGAGCAAGGCTTATCGAGTATTCAACAATCAAAGTCTGACAGTTGAAGAATCTGCACATGTGGTTTTCGAAGAGACAAGTTTCAGATCCAACTCAGCTGCGAGGCTCAGTGATCTATGCTCACGACTGGAATCAACTTACTTGGAAGAATCTAGTGATGATGAGCCACAACAAAGACATTCAGCTGAGATGGAACCAGCACTGGACACACCGCATGACAATGCTCAACAAGATCTGACAGCTGCTGGAGCTGAAGTGACAAATGCACAAGATGCTCAAACAGATGTTGCTCAAACAGATGTTGTGCAAGCAGATTCCTCTTACTTCAACCAACATCTGATGCACAAGATGTAAGCGCTTCTCAGCAGTTGATATCCAGACCAACATCTGATAGAAGAGCTGAATCTGGCTCACATCTGGAACAACAAATACATCCACTGGAATCTGATACACAAGTCAGCAACGTGAACCATCAACTGATGCCAGATAATCCAGTTGCTACCATCCAGACAGATATTCAAAGGGAACAAGGAGCAAACCCAATTGGACTTGATCTCCGGAGGAATAGAAATCATCCACCCGAGCAGGTCATAGGTAACATCGAATCTCATGTTCGCACACGAGGCCAGCTTATGCATGATCATTTTGATTCAACATTTATATCGCATATAGAACATAAGCAGATAGAAGAAGCCTTAGCTGACCCAAGCTGGATTGATTCTATGCAAGAAGAACTAAATCAGTTTAAGAGAAATAATGTATGGCAACTTGTACCTAGACCTTCTAATCATTCAGTCATAGGAACTAGATGGGTCTTTAGGAATAAACTGAATGAAGATGGAGTAGTAACAAGGAACCAAGCTAGATTAGTTTCTCAGGGCTTTAGGCAAATGGAAGGCATAGATTTTGATGAAACCTTTGCACATGTAGCTAGATTAGAAGCTATACGCATGTTCTTAGCATATGCTGCATACAAAAACTTCAAAATCTTTCAAATGGATGTTAAGAGTGCATTTCTTAATGGCATCCTAACAGATGAAGTGTATGTCGCACAACCTCCTGGCTTCGTAGATCATACATATCCAAACCATATTTATAAATTGGATAAAGCTTTGTATGGGTTGAAACAAGCACCCAGAGCTTGGTATGATACACTGTCAAAATTTCTTATCGAGCATGATTTCACAATAGGCACAGTGGATAAGATACTATTTAAATTTGTCAAAGCTGATCATGTTCTGTTAGTGCAGATTTACGTTGATGATATCATATTTGGGTCAACTAACCCCAAGCTATTTCAAAAGTTTTCTAAGCTGATGCAGGACAAATTTGAGATGAGCATGATGGGCGAGCTGACGTTCTTTCTGGGATTACAAGTGAGACAGCTGGAAAATGGAATTTTCATTAACCAAGCCAAGTATACGAAAGAACTGCTGAAGAAATTTGGCATGGACAATTGTTCAGCAGCAGCAACACCAATGAGCTCCGCAATCAAGCTAGATAAAGACGAAGCTGGATCTGCCATTGAGGTATCTTTATATCGTGGTATAATAGGCTCCCTGCTTTATTTAACAGCTAGCAGACCAGACATCATGTTTGATGTCTGTATGTGTGCTAGATTTCAGGCGGAGCCAAAACAATCACATTACATAGCTGTGAAACGGATCTTGAAATATTTAAAAGGAACTTCCAATGTGGGTCTTTGGTATCCCAAAGACTAAAACTTTCAACTAATTGGTTACAGTGATGCAGACTACGCAGGATGTAGAGTTGATCGTAGAAGCACCAGTGGTACTTGTCAATTCTTGGGAGATCGCTTGATTTCCTGGTTTAGTAAGAAGCAGACCTCTATTGCAACGTCCACATCTGAAGCAGAGTACTTAGCGGCTGGAAGCTGCTGTGCTCAGTTCTTATGGATACAACACCAGCTAAAGGACTACGACATTGATGCTTCTGAAGCGCCTATTCTCTGTGACAACACAAGTGCCATCGCGATTACTCAAAATCCAGTGCTGCACTCAAGAACAAAGCACATCGACATCAGGCATCATTTTATAAGAGATCATGTACTCAAGAAGGACGTCAGGTTGGAGTATGTGTCGACTGACCAGCAAGTAGCTGACATCTTCACAAAGCCTCTATCAGACGCTAAGTTTTCTTATTTTAGAAATCTGTTGGGTCTCTTAGAACTTCCTTGATTGTCTCTGCGCTAACAATTTGCAGGTTGAGCAGATTTCTGTGTTTATCAGATCTGAGTCTACTGTTCATGGGGAATGACGTGGAATTTCAGATCTGATTAAAATCTCGGACTTGGGAGGACCTCAGATTTAGGGGGAACGAGAGATCTGAATTAATAAGTGCTGAGTTAGCTGAATATGTGAGATTTGGATACACTCAGATGTCATGTATATACAGTTGATGCTTATCTATGATCAGATCTCGTAATACCCCTGCTGATACATAAAACAGATCTTAAGGTTGTGACGTGTTGAGTATTTGGCGCTAGTTATCTTTTTACCTTTTCACCCTCGCGGTTAAAATTTAAAATCTTTTTAAAAATCCTTTTAAAATAATTTCGCAATATTATCAAAATCATTTTACAATATGTTGAAAATCTTATTTACGCCATTGGATGATTGACACGTGGTTGTCATCATGCGAAACGTCACATCCACATTTTCTCTCTCTATTACCTTTTTGCATTCTTCGTTTATATTACGGCGTCACTTCTTACCCCTAACACTTACTTTGCGCAAATTTACTCTCCAGCATACTTGTGTTCTTGCTCGTTGTGTGTTCTTTCTGCAGATACTTTTCAGGCGTGTATTTCTTCAACCAATCTTCAGTAATGGCATCTTCTCTCATCAGCAACACCAACCAAGTCTACTTTTCCTCTCCTCGGAATGGACAACGAGGGCATGGTGGCTATGTTTGAAGCTCTCATTTCTTCCGGCCTTAATGGGTTTTTGGGTTGTTCGTCAGCCATTTATGAAGCTGCTCTGATAGAGTTCTTTCAAAACGCTTCACTCAGGGACTGTCAGGTTGTCAGTACCGTACAAAGGAAACCTGTGGAAATTTCGGAAGAACTGTTTGCAAGGACTTTTGAGTTACCGATGGAAGGACTGACGGATATGCATGAGGTACCAAAAGATTTAGTATTTGATGCGAGAAGTGAGTTCTCTCTTAATGGTGAACAGTTGAGCACTTCCTGCAAGAAGCGAGAAATGAAGATTGAATTCAGGTTGTTGAGTGATATTCTGGCCAAATCGGTTACTGTGAAGGCTGGGTCCTTCGATGCGGTCACTCATGAGCGCTTTTTGATGATGTCTGTTATCAATGGAGGAGTCCAAATCAACTGGGGCAGACTACTATTTAATATCTTCAAGGCATGGTAAAGCCTGGGTCTAGGCAAGCCAAAGGATATGCGGTACAAATTTGTACTCTGTTGAAAAATGTACCGGACCTGGAGTTGGGTGATTCTAAGGATTTCCCTCCTCTCAAAAATTTGACTGCCAAAACTGTCAGCAGGTATATTGCTATCAATAACAAAATTGTTGTTGAGGACGTGGAGGATGAGCCTCAGGTGAAGAAAACACCCATGAAGAAGGCTGTGTCTAAGAAAAGACCAGCTGCTGCTGTTGTGGAACCGGCCGTGAAGAGAAAGTGGACTCTTGTTGGGAAATCTGCTGTAATAGCTAAGGAATGAGCGCTTGTAACAGTGGCACAAGAGATTGTTCCACTCCAAATCGTTGCACCAATTTTTGATGTGCCTCCTGCGCCAACACGCAAAGCCCCGAAGAGGAAGTTAAGGTTGAAACCAGGTTCTGATGATGAAAGTATTGAGAAGGAACAAGCTGTGGGGACCGTTGCGGAGAAAGAGCGAGAGACATATGTTGATGACGTGGATTCAATTATTGGGCAGGTTCTTGCGGACACCGCACAGTTAGAAACAGATATGGGAGCACCAGGTGTAATAGTTGTTTAGGAACCAGTGGGTTCAAAAGCTGCTGATATAACAGTTGGGGACATTGAACGCTTGATTGAAACTGAAGGTGAACATTTTCAAGGAACAGAAACAGAGGCGGTAGCCACAACTGATGAGGAATCAATGTCCATTGAGGAGCATCTGGCTCAGATTCTCGAAAACATGTTTCTACCATCCGTTAAAGCTGTAGACATTACTCAAATTCGGTATGGTCAGTGGATTGAAATTCGAGAAGTGGATTTTTACAAGGCCAGTCTACCACAAATTGATGACTCTGACAAAGGAAAGGAGTCTCTTGTGGAAGATTCTACTCAGGGGCATCCGACCCGGGAAATTTTCTCGTTAATTTGTGCAGATATAGATTTTGGTTCAGTTGCGGGAGCTAGTGATAGAGGATGTAGCTAAATTCGTTAACTCTTTCAGTTTGCGCAGGTTGGCTACTTTGCAGTCCGAGGAGCTCTATGCTAAAGAAGAGCGAGTCCTCACTTGGGCAGAAACAGATTCAGTTCTGATAGCTATTCAGCGGCGCGTGCTCATCATTGCAAAGTAACGGGAGTTGCTTCTTCGAAAATTTTAGAAGCCAGACGGCACAATTTTGTATCTGGTACGCCCACTACAACAATCGACCTCAAAGTTTTGGAACTGCTCATTGTCGCTCATCATTTCGCATTGAAAGTTTTGCTGAGGTAGGTTCAAGAGCATAAGCTGGAGTGGACACGGCCATCCAATTCACTTTTGTTTGAAGGAAAAAACATTGTTCGCAGTTACTTCATTCCAAGAAATCATCGAACTATTTTCTCCGGGAGTGTTCATGATTGTTGGGCTGAAGTTTGTGTAGGTGTTTTACAGTTTTCCTTGATTGGAAGTTTGCGCTCTGCTCATACAATAAACCGTTGCAGAGATATTGTTGGCCCCCTTATAGATATTGAGGAAATTCCAATAGGTTTTCGAGGATTGTTTCAGCGTGGTCTCAATACCAACAGTTTCGCTACATTTTTGGATGTTTTTGTTGACCAGCCTGAGGGACAGGTTTTACCAGAAGACGAGTCTTCTTCTTCTGATGTTTCTATAGTTTATCGTTCTCCTTCTCTCGATACAGAACCCAATGTACAGACTTTTCCAGTTGTAGATATTATATCAGTTTCTACAGATTCCGTTCGCCTCACTCCGCGTAATTCAGATATCTCTTTGTCTTCTCCACATAAGAGCTCTTCTTCTGCTTCCTCTATGCATTTTTTAGATGACATTCTTCAGGATGATGATATTGCTGTTAAACAGATTCTTGAATCTTCTTCTGCTGCTCCTGTTGATCAGATTTCTCTGCCAGTTGCCACAGATGTCTCAGCATCTTTTGCAGAACTACGAGAATCTATTTCTCGAATTTTTGTTACTCAAGCGAAGGATTCTAGGAGGCTGGGAGATTCTCAGAACGAAGCTCTATTCAAAATCGATCATCTAGAGAAAACCTTTGTTGACGCTCTTACCCAGCAAGATCTAGCTTTTCGAAGTTTGATTAAAAGTGTTCGTCAGGAAGCTCAGAATCAAGCAGACATCACATCGATAGAACTGAAAGCTGTTCGAGCACAGAATGTTGTTTTGATGACAGATTTAGCGGACACTCGAAAGGAGGTTCAAGAATTGAAGGCTTCTTTCTCCAATGACATATTGGATTTCCGTGCGCAAGCGCATGAAAATTATAACAACCTCACCACCCAGCTCTCTGAACTCGTTGATTACATTAATCTGGGTGGTAATGACAAAAAGGGGGAAAGTAGCAGCCGTGGCCCGCAGCCTCCAACTGATGATAGAGACAGAAGTGGTTCTGGTGGGTCTGATGGAAGAAACAGAGGAGGAATAAGTGAATCGTCAAGGAAACGATATTTCAGCAGTGGTGGTGGACCTCAGAGGAGAAGTGCTGAATACTGGTTTGGAGGAAAATAATCATTTTTTTTTCCAGTTTTTGCTGTACAAACCTTATGTACTCAACATATTTCGTTTATAAAATCTCAGCAGATTTGAAGCAATTTATTTTTGCCTCTCTATATAAGTCATAAGGCTGCTAAGTTTTGTCATCACCAAAAAGGGGGAAATTGTTAAGGTAAAATTTATAAGTTTTGGTGATAACAAAATAAGACTAAGAACTGATCTTAAGCTTTCGCAGAGGATTTCAGATTTCGTGACGTCATCCAAGTGTATTGAAGATTTCAGATTCCGTGACGTCATTGAGGATTTTGCAGAAGACAAGAGAATTGAACCTTTCAGATCTCGTGACGTCATGCTCTTTAGTTACAATTTTCCAGTTTAGAAAGTTCTGAGTTGACTTTTCGGGAAGCATTCAGAACTGAGCAGAGTTAAGTATTCAGAGATTCAGTCTTTGTTGTCGGGTTGATGCTTTCGAATCAGATTTGGTTATTTGAATCAGTTCAGATAGCGGGAACAGTTATTCAGACTTGATTCAGAAGCTACAGTGAGAGATCTGCTGATTAGAGCAAAGTTTATTCAGACTTGATTCAAAGGTTGAGTAACAGATTGTGGTATATTGACTAAGATGGTATATTTCAGTTTTGAGTATTTCATTTGTGAACAGTATCTACTTAGTTACCTCACATCTCAGTACTTCAGAAGTGAATGTATTCAGTTTTTGAGTAAAGTTGCTTCGACATCAGATGTGATTAATTCAGATTTTGGGTTATATGAGTAACGGAGTATTCAGATGTCACAGGACAGCATTTCAGTTGCATTCAGATGTTGAAAATATTCAGATATCTCTCTGTAATCAGTTGTGACAGCTTCGAATACACAAGCAGCGATGAGATAGCGATTTTCTTGTGAACAGTATCTACTTAGTTACCTCACATCTCAGTACTTCAGAAGTGAATGTATTCAGTTTTTGAGTAAAGTTGCTTCGACATCAGATGTGATTAATTCAGATTTTGGGTTATATGAGTAACGGAGTATTCAGATGTCACAGGACAGCATTTCAGTTGCATTCAGATGTTGAAAATATTCAGATATCTCTCTGTAATCAGTTGTGACAGCTTCGAATACACAAGCAGCGATGAGATAGCGATTTTCTTCAAGAGACAAAGAACTGATTAATGGAAAACCTTCAGGCATGAACTACGAACCGCTTCAAACGCTTTCATATACTTAAATTGGAAATAATCAATGGTCATGATTTGATCGTACAAATGTCTGGAATTAAGGAGACAATGTCAGAGCTATTTTGGGTAATGGTACACAGTACGCAGAAGGCGTTATACGATGTTTGCCCAAATATGGATATACGACAACTTAGCCCTGGCGAGCATAATTTACCTTTTGCATACCGTAAAATGTGATACAATGAAGATATGCAAAAGTGTGTATCTCCACTGGCTACTTTTAGTGACCGTTGAGGACAAAGAGTATATATACGTGAGGAATTCAAATGAAGAAGCTCTCCGTCATTTTTAGCTCTCGGTCATTCTTTGTTGATCTCGCTATCTCTTGCTCTCTCTCAGTCGCTGGAATAATTCTCAAACACTTAAGCAAATCATTTTGAAGTTCCAGTGTGTCAATCTCGAAGAGAAGTTTCTTTGTTGTTCTTAATCGCTTAATCTTCGAGATATCTTCTGGTTTACATTTGTAAACAGTTCTTGTTGATAAAAGAACCAGAAGATTTACAGTACTCAAAAACCATTGTATTTCACTGTTATCATTCAGATTGAGTCTGTAACAAACGTGCTACGTGAAGCCGTTTGAGAAAAGAATTAGTTGTTTGTATTCAGCAGCTGTGTCTGCTTGTAGTTGGAGTTGCTAGGAGTTCACTTGGAGCGTGGCTCAGTGACCGGGTGTTTACAGCATCTGTATTCATCAAGTTCTTCTAGTGGAACCTTCCTGAAAAAGAAGAAGGGGAGACGTAGGATTTGATATCCGAACTTCCATAAACAAATCTCTTGACCTTGCACTTTTAATTATTTGCATTGTATTTGCATTTACACTGTTCACTGGTCGACTTATTTCCGCACATTTACTGTTAGTCGAGAAATCAGCTTTTGGACTGAGATACCTTAAATCTGGTAACACAGATTTAAGTTAAGCGAGGCGCTTGTAAAAATTGTTTTAAGATTTCGAAAATTTAAAATACTAAGGAGTTCATTCAACCCCCCTTCTAAACTCCTAGACCTGTTTTCGATCTATATTGATCCTATCAGTTTGCCTCAACTAGGACAAGACTTCGGCTGCACAATTGGATAGTTTGGGCATATAACTTTAGCTCAAAAATTCGATTGTATTGGAGCTCTAAATATGGAGAAATTGTGTAGTAGTTTCGTGTGAGTTTTATTGATCTTAAGGATACTATTTATCGGAGGAGATAGTAGCTGAAAGAGAAACCCTATTTGTGGTCATTAACCATATTTTAATACTTAAATTATGACCATTAACCATATTTTTAAGGAATTAATTTTCCTCATGATTGTGGTTTTATGACTGAATCAATATGGGGTCAAATATCCTTCGTTTCAAGTATATCACTTGCTTGGTTGTATGCAGCTTTGCTTTGTGTTGCATGGTCATGGTCGAAAAAGATCAAGTTCTCACACTTAGTTCTGCTAGCATATTATTTTCTCGCGCCCAAGTTGCGGCGGAAGTTACAAAATTTAGTTTTGATATTCAAAATCAGTTTGGGAACTTGTATGTTTTAACCAACATACATAACGTATTTATCAAATTTATCATTAAGCTCTAAGGCTTCGGCTCCAACTATTCTGGTTTTCAAGTGGAGATAGCCCTTCTCGATTGTACATGAATGAATCTCCACATGAACGTCTCCAGATATCCTCCTCAATCCGGTCCACAACCGGATTTCAAATTCTATCACCGTATTGCATTAGAAAATCAAGTAAGGTTCCCGAAGAGAAAGTAAGAGAAAAAAGGGGGAGCAAATTCACCATGGATAAATGCAGCGATCAGCTGAGTGCGACGAGTAGATGAGGTGGCTGAAAAACCTCGAGTTTTTTGGAGAGGGTCGGCCGGTTCCTTTTGTGATGGAGAGGGAGTGTTTTTAGTTTGTGTTCTAGACAAAATATATTTTGAAATGCAAGGTCAAACCTAACCTATTTATATTTAATATCATGGGCTTACTAAGTTGTTAGATGGGCTTGAACAAGCCAAACCTGTCAGCACTTATTTTAGTCTGTTTTCATGATTAGTCAGTGATCATGATTGATAAGAGTCATCGTCGATGAGATATCTCGATCATACGAGTTTAAAATATCTCGTTAATATGATAAATAAAACTTTCAAACAATTATATCTAAATATAACACCTACCCATTTTTGGTAGTTTTAATCCCCTTCACCGCTTTTAGTTGTCCTACTCTTGAATTTTTTAAATGTTTTAAACTCATTTACAAGCTCAGTGTTTGATCGTATCAATCTTTTTCCAAAAAATAAACTTATTGAATTTTATTATCTCAACAGGAACAAGAAATTTAGTATTTATGTGACTTTCATTGGTTCAGGATACAACTTGTCATGTATTCACAACTCGATATGATTCGGGACAACCGAAGCTCCTTACGATCCATGCCATCAATGTTAAGGCATCCAAGAAAGACAACAAACTGCCTACGTGTTTTGAATTTGTATTAAGGTGAAATCCTATGTAAACAAGGTATCTTAATCTTCAAATTTTTAAAACTCTCACATTTAAATTGAAATCAGAGAAATAAATAAATAATTTCTATAAAACTTTGTAAGCATAAATTCTTGGTGTTGGTTGACGTTGGAGATGAGGTTGGTAGAGTTAACATATACGGTAATGATGCTGCAGAGTTTATTGGATATCCCCGTGAAGATTACATTAAATGAGAATCAGGTGAGCATCGTGGTTCCACATGCTATGTTTCTTGTATTTCGGTCATCTTCCCTCTATCGAAAATATATTTTCTTTTTCCTCAAGGACATGTCATCTAATTAACTGAGTAACGCCATTCAAAATCTCCAAACCAAAATTGACACATTGGAGATGGTAGTTAAAGTCCTCATGTCACAAAACCATTTATGCATAAAAAAATGTGTCTCATTTATCGTCCCTCCTCCGTTGCCTCTCAGTTGTAAAAGATCATGATCGAGGGGTTATTAAGTGTTATATCTGAATAAACACATCTGATATCATTATTTTTTCAATATTTTCACGCGATCGCAGAGCTATAAAAAATGGGGCCAAAAACTCCCCATGCTATAGCAAATTCAATGGTCGAGTATCTATATCATCAAAAGTACAAAACAAATGGCGTGATGCAACCGCCAAGTTCTTTGAGGAGCAAAGGCTTACACGAGAGAAGCCAATCACAGCTGTGTTAAGATATATTATATTCAGAGATATTATTATATTCACTTTGGATTTTTCCTTTGATGGTAGGCCCATCAACCGATCGACATGAAACTAACCAATGAAAAAGGAGGGAAGAATGAGCTGAAATTGAGGACGGATGAAAGAAGTGAATACCACAAATACAAGAAAACTACAAAGTCTAAAGGATACCCACTCTATATATCAGTTTACTCAGTTGCCTGCTCTTCGAATCGTCGAAAAAAGGGGTCAAAGTCGAAGACTATTACTGTCGATTAAATTTGTTTCCAATTAGAAACAGAGATTCTTGTATTGACAACTCTAACAGCTTCTGGGTTTGATTCTTTATTCTTAACTGTAAGCTCTTTTCTTGGTTCTGTTTCTTTGTTTGCTTTCTGGTATCAAATTTATTAGCTGAATTGTTTTGGTGTGTCCGTGCTGAAAATTGTGATCACTGATAGTTGATTGAATCCATTGGTGTTTGCAATATGTACAATCGAAGCGCAATAGATGGTAGAAAGCAAGATTCACATATAGATTTCTGGTAGTCAATTCTACCTTTATAGGGAACAAGGGGAAAAGTATGTTTTTTGGTTCAAGAAATAAAAGAGTTGGGCAGTTCTATTTTTGAGGAAATTACTCGTGGAAGTTGTTTTTTTGGCTTTAGATGAACTATCTTGCACTTACCTATGATGGGTTTTCACTAAATGGCGAATTTTCCTCTTTCTTTGATCACCTGTATGTGCAATCACTCATAGTAAAGGTAGCAAGTCCAATATTCCTGGTACTGATGGTTTATTTTTTAAAAAGGTTGAGTAAACAATCATAGTTTTTGCTTCCTTTTGCTCTAAGCGAATCTTGATAATCATCATTCGGTTTATCTTCAGGCCTCATATCACCAATGGCGGTCATATTGGCTTCTCATAGCTGCTGTTGTCGCATTGGAGAGTTAAAACCTAACGGAGGAGGAGATAATCTGAATTTCTTCGGCTCAATATCAAACCATAGTGATTCAAAATTTGAAGAAAATGCTTACAGGCTTGTGAAAATTGAGAAACACCATAAAAAAAATTCAAACAGAAATGCAACAGAAAGAATTACCCACGAAATCAGGTTCGAGTCGCCGGACCATTAAAATGGTTCCTACGACTGACCTCAGAAAAAATATGTTGTCATCCACTAGTACGTCAGATGTCGTAAATGGATCTGTAAATGGATCTGCTAAGACCGTCAATGGAGTAAATGTAGTTAATGGATCAAGCCTGGTCAAGACAAATCCAGCTCTGCCGCCTGTAAGATCTACAGGCCTTCCACCGATTGAAGGGATGAAAGTTTTGCCTACTGATGAAGATTTTAGTTGGGCAAATGAAAACTATAATTCCATTCAGAGAAGTATAGATGTATGGTCCTTTGTCATTTCTTTACGTGTCCGTGTTCTACTGGACAACGCAAAGTGGACATACATCAGAGGCTTCACTGAAGATAAGCAGGTATGCTTGGTTAGTTGCACATTTTTAATCATGTCTTAGCATTAGGAGCGGAACCACAAGTTTGATTCAGAGCAGTATTTAATGCGTGGTACCAAAATTTCAAAAATTATGTTTGGAGGAGGGAATGGTATTTACACATACACAAGAAAGTTTGAATCATTATTCAAATATCATCACTTTTAGGTATTGTTCAACATAATTGACAGGCAAGTAGGCGACGACGAACAGCCTCATGGCTGCGAGAATCTGTACTGCAACTTGGTCCAACTTTTATCAAACTCGGACAGTTGTCCTCAACAAGGTCTGACCTACTTCCTAAAGAATTTGTTGATGAGCTTGCCAAGTTACAGGTACCATGTCATACATGGAATGCGACCTTACACTCTTAGTTGTTTCACATTATTTTATATCTCGAAGTTTTCATCTTTCCCAGCAAACTGTGAGATTGAGTCCAGATTTGTTGTTACAAAAAATTGGCTAATTTTCAGGATAGAGTGCCGGCATTTTCACCAGAAAAAGCGAAAAAATTCATTGAAAAGGAATTAGGTGCTCCCATCCAGGTGTTGTTCAGGGAGTTCGAAGAGCTACCAATTGCAGCTGCTAGTCTTGGTCAGGTGTTTGCTTTATGTTTGCATTACCCTTTCTTTTGAGACAAAAAGTGTACGTTTGTGATAGGACGTAGTACGTATTGTAATGTTAACTGTCTTTTCTGTGGCCCCTTTAGGTACACAGGGCTATTTTGCACAATGGAGAAAAAGTAGTGGTGAAAGTTCAGAGACCAGGACTAAAGAAACTTTTTGACATTGATCTTCGTATGTCAGCTAGATCAAAAGATTTTCTTGTAGACAATAAATTATGTGTTGTTGCTAAGCAATGTGCTTTGGGCAGGAAATTTAAAGCTTGTGGCTGAATATTTTCAAGTTAGTGAAACTCTTGGTGGTCCGACAAGGGATTGGGTTGGAATATATGACGAGTGTGCCAAGTAAGTTGTACTTGGCCATTAAGTCTCCTGTAATCATATATAAAACAGAGATGGTCTGAAAAGGATATAATGCAGTTTTCTCTTCTGCTTGGTTTTGGGGACACTGGCATTCAAATAAGATGAGAGGCTACACATACCTTGACTCTAAATCTTTAATTTTCTTTCAACAATATACATAATCTTCCAAATCAGTATGAAGAACTGAATTTTTAGTTTAGATTGCCCGAACTCTAGTTTTCTTTCAGAAGTGAGATGGTATTCATTAACCAGCATTTTGTTTGAAGCTCCATGGCGGTATGATATAGTGTGAATCCATCTCAATGGAGAGCAATTAAATGCAGAAAGCATTCGCATTTTCCATTAGTTTGATCATGTTCTGATGATGAATCATGAGAAAAGATCTCTTATATAAAGTGAAAAGTGTCCGCAGAGTTAATTTCCTTTTACCTGTATTTTTTTGTTGTCCTAAATCATTAACGAATTGCAATTTTCATATCAGATGCCTCCCATTACAGTTCCATTTAAAGAAAATCCTCATTATCTTTATAACAACTTAAGTTTGGTGAGTTACTTAACGTTCAAACTATAACATTAGTTCTATATGTTGACAACCAAACTCAGTTAGAGTCGCACAACAAGGTGTGCACGTTTTCTTGAGAGGTGCTTCTGTCCCTTATCGTCCCTGATGCTAATCTTCAGAGACTGATAATAATAGTAGTAACTAGTAACTTCTGGTAATGGCTTTGGCTGTACGGGTTCTGCATTGACTTTTTGGCTATCGTTTAATATGTTTTGGAAATTTCAGGATATTGTACGAGGAAATTGATTACATAAATGAAGGAAAGAATGCTGATAAGTTCCGTCGGGATTTTCGAAATATCAAGTGGGTCCGAGTACCTGTATGTTTCCTCCCTCATAGCTTATTCTATTAAATTACTAAATCAAAATACAGCCAGTACAGATAAAAATAGGAAGTCAAATGGCATTTCAAACAATATGTGTCATTCTTTCCGAAACTTGAAGTTCCCGGTCACACCTCTAGCTTTATCCATCTGATTGGCCCGTTTTTCCAACGTAGGAATAAAAACAGTCCCTCAGCTCTATGAAATAGGGCATTGCATTTCCTTAGTGACATTTTGATTTCGAGTTTATGTATTTGGAATAAGATAAAACAGTTGCAATCTATTGACAAGAAATTTGATTCATTTAAGTTTGTACACTATTATTTGGCGGCCTTGGACTTAGTATTGTGATATTATCCTTTTTTGTCCAGATGGTCTGCTGGGATTATACAGCAACAAAAGTGTTGACATTGGAGTATGTTCCAGGTCTCTCTCTCAATCTAACAATTATCGAATCCGGAACTTTGTGGGCAATATATTGATCATTTCTTGTGCTCATTCCTACTCTTTATAAGCCCATTGTTTGATTTTTATGTTGTTTACACATTATGAATCTTTTCCATATTCAGGAGTTAAGATAAATGATCTAGACACAATAGCTGCCCGGGGCTTTAGTAAATCCCGACTTTCATCACATGCTATTGAAGCCTATTTAATTCAGGTGACTTTAGCGCCATCAATTTAGTAATTTTTATAATAAAGCTTTCATTTATTTATCTTGTGATTGATTTCCAAAAGCGTGCAACCGTATCAGATACTGAAGACTGGTTTCTTTCATGCTGATCCACACCCCGGGAATCTTGCCATTGACGTGGATGAAGCTCTCATATATTATGACTTTGGTATGATGGGAGACATCAAGAGCTTTACCAGGGAGAGACTATTAGACCTTTTCTATGCTGTTTATGAAAAGGATGCGAAAAAGGTTGGATACTTTTAAACTTTTACAACGTGGTTGAATGCATAGGAATTTAGACTGCAAGAATGGGCCGTAAGCATTTGGCAGCTTAGTGGCTTGTTAAATGGTTTTCTAAACTTGCTGGAATTGTTCAGGTTATGAAAAGTCTGATCGACCTTGGAGCACTTCAGCCGACTGGGGATTTGTCCGCGGTATGCTCTTTCATGCACTAAATTTCATTTATTTATTTTGGGACAAAGCAAAGCTAATAAATAAAAAAAAAAGTATGAAACTTATGATTAACTTGGAACAACTTAAGACGGTTTCTGAGCTATCAATTTTTTTTTATTTTATGGATTTCAGGTGAGGAGATCAGTGCAGTTTTTCCTGGATAATTTGTTGAGCCAAAGACCCGATCAGCAGCAAACTTTGTCGGCCATTGGTGAGGTACATAGATACTGGATTCTTGGTTGAAGAACCTTTTTAACCTTTACTTTTATGTGCCAACATTGGGGAACAATGGATCATATATAGTGTGATTTTAATAGTTACAAAGCAGCGAGTTTTGACAGGATAAAAAACTTCTACTTGCAGGATTTATTTGCAATAGCAACTGATCAGCCATTTCGTTTTCCTTCCACTTTTACGTTTGTGCTGAGGGCCTTTTCGACACTTGAAGGTGCTCTTTTTCTCTCCGGCACTTCGAACGGAATCAGATGATTGAATTTACCATATTTGATGCTGCATTAGATTAGCAGTTTAATGTGCCTGTTATTGTTCAGGCATTGGCTACAACCTGGATCCTGAGTTTTCCTTCGCCAAAATCGCTGCACCATATGCACAAGTTCGTCCTAGTTCATGCAAATGATCTAATCTATAAAACCATTTTAATACTCAAATCACTCAAACATGCCAGTTTACATGCAGGAGCTATTAGATCTTAAGCAGCAGCAGCGTACTGGGTCACAGCTCGTGCGAGAGATTAGAAAACAAGCAGATGATGTATCATCCTTCTCTCTTATTCTCACTTTTCTGTTCTTGCCTAGTCGGAAACAACCAAAAATAACAAAGATTGACTTTTTTTTTTCCGAATATATCATCGTTTCTTATGCATCTGCTGTTCAGAACCAAAAAAATTGTACCAAATATTGATGGGGTTCTAATCATTGTTCAGGCCAGGTCTTCCACAATCTCCATGCCTTATAGAATCCAGCGGATAGAAGACTTTGTAAAACAACTCGAGTCTGGAGACTTAAAGCTCCGAGTGCGAGTCCTTGAGGTTCCTTTCCCTCCATTTTCCTTTTTGGATGAAACGATGCCTTAAATTTAAACCGAACAAAAAAAAGGAAAACTAAAGCTTCTCATTTTTCAGTCTGAGAGAGCGGCTCGAAAAGCCAATATATTACAGATGGCTACCATATACACAGTTTTAGGTGGCACCCTCCTGAATCTTGGCATCACATTTAGCAGTCAAGGCAGTCAATTTGTTGCCAATGGCTCTTTTGTTGGTGCAGGCAAGTATAAATGAAATATTTTCGCAGTTTTATTTATCTAGTAAATATTACTCTTGCCTCCCCTATCATCAGGTTTTTCACTGTAGCACTTATTTTGGACTAAACCATTTTGACAAATCTTTATGATTTGCCACAAAGGCATCTTATAAATTTTAGAAGCTTTTGATCCTAAGTGTTACATTATCAGTAAGAACTAGAAAAGGCACCTGGACATCGCATGTGCCTAGTTCCGGGATAACTACATTTTTTGTCTCTTGTCTAGGATCAGAAGCATTTAAAATTCATACCTCAATGGCCTTCTGAACATATCAAACAAGAAGGGCCAAAATTGTTTTAACTCCAAATAACCAAAGATGCAAAAATGAATGTCCCCATGTTATTAGAACTTACCTTATCTTGTTGGTGACTATAATTCGAAATTCCTTTGTGTTATGCAGGTGTTTTCTGTATTCTGTTCCTTCGATCCATGCAGAGGGTGAAAAGTCTTGATAAATTTGAGAAGATGATATGATAATTTAGTTAGACGTATAGGTTTTTATTTCTTTCTCATTCATTGTTTGTGCCCACAAAATGGGTGAAAAATAGAATAATAGTTGATAAAAAAAAAAGATATATATATCATTACATGTCAGTTAGAAAAGAATTATGAATTTTTAGTTTTAAACCTTCTTTTTATGTTTGGTTTGCAATCAGTTCACGAGAAAGAGCTTTACTATTGATGCAACTCGGTCTTGATTATAGAACACATACAGATATATTTGTTTTTTCAATTTAAATGTTATCCAAAACTATTGCTATATTAGGTAATCGACTCTCATAAAGCCCTTTTGTACCTGTTCTTTTTTTTCACAAATAAAAGAACCTCATTGGCTCAAGTGACTAATGTTCTCTTTTGTAAAATAACAAATAACAATAAAGAATGTAAATAGCCTTCTTAAATTACATATTATTTAATTTTAGATTTTATGATAATAACATAACATATATCGAATTATTTATATGCGTTGTAGTTATCATGGCTGAACCAATTCTAAAAGTCACAGAGATTATGGTGCTCTTTGTTCTAGCAATGAATTTCACGACCCCTTTTTAGTATATTACAATTCTTACAATAATAGAGTTTATCACAATTTCATGTAGCAAAACACAACTATAATGCTAACAAGAATTATAACAAATTAAGAATCAGGAATGCATACAAACTAGTATAATAGTGTTGGGTACATTAAGCGAATTACAACGCAAGATCGCATTCCACACCAGATGGGAACGATTGTCAGTTGAGGTCTAGGTTTCATCTGATCAAACAACAGCATTGTCTTCCACTCCAAAAAAATGAATTATTTTCGAGCTTGCTTTCACCGAAAACCATCGTTAAGAGAGTAGCAATTCTTCCGGTTTGAGCTTTCGAGCTTCCATCCATTTATAATTAGCAACACTCACCTAGCCACTTCCATCAAGCTGCCCTTGTGATGCAAGGTGTGCCATGTATTGCTAAAAGCCACGAAAGACGACAGTGTTGATGACATAACGAACAACTTAATGAGATACAAAAAGTAGTAATTTAAGTAAATCTCCAACGACCTGACCTCGTGATTCAATTGTAACTCAAACATTTGTAGTAAGTTGTGGAATGTAACAGTAACAAAACACGTTGCCTAGGCAGAATTTGCTAGATTGAAACAGCAACGAAAGCTCCACAACAACACTTTGATTCATCCAAAGCTCAATAGATAATTCTGTAGTGCAGCATTTTCTCAAGTAAAACTCGACACACAACAATCACAGTTAGCTTTGCATACACCATGATTCTCTGGTAATCCGAACATGTTGTACATCATACAAGCATGCCTGGATTCATAAATCTGATGGTTTTTTTTATCACATTACCTCTCAACTAATGCTAATGCAAGGCTGAAAAGGGCGATACATAGATCCTTCAGAAGAAAATGTCATAAGAAAATAATAGAACAAATGCTAACTATTCATCAATATTCATACTTCATCAAGTGAAATCTGCTAGAATTGTCACAAAAGATGTTAGACCATACGCTACGAAAACAATATGAAATGGACTGTGAAATCATCAACTTACAGCATGATATGCATAAGGGGATTTTCCTTGGCGTTCAAAATGCTTAGCCAAAATGCACCATTCAATTGGTCCCCACTCCTCTATTTCAAAACAATTCCCGAGAGCAAATTTGTATAGCTGTCAGCAAATCACAAAAATCTCAAGAAAAATCAAAGTGAAAGAAATTTCAGATTCCAGGACAGTAATGTAGAGCAAAAAGGCCATGTAAATTTTAGTGAACAAAGAGCATAGCAAATTGTAGATAAAATTAGGAAAGAGTGCAGTTATATTATAGGAAAATTAAGTAGTGGAATTAGGGTGAAGGCAATCCAAATTGAAAATGCAGGTTCAGTGCAATTCATACACTAATTCAATATCATCTGCCAAAATATCAACAACACATCAAAAACTAAATAAGAACCAGTTATAAACAACTCCGAAAGTCAAGGGCCTATGTTAACATGCAAAAAAATGTTTTATGAATCTATGTCATAATATAGTTAGCTGAATTTTCTTTGCCACCTTGCATATTGTCTGACCGAGTTTGTGCATAACCATGTTACTAGACAAGATAGATGCCCATGATCATTTGTTCTAAGTTTCAAGCGGCCTATTTATGCTATGCAATCGAACCCATCATTTTCACATGTGATTTTGACACATACAACATTTCAATAGAATACAACTCATCAGTTTTAAATTTGTATTTTATCTCGAGAGATCAATAAATTCTCCAATCCCAAGAAACGTATCAGCAACTGCATAGCATTAAAAAAAGGCTAAAACACAGGGAAAAAAAACAAAGAAACGTATCAGCGACTGCATCCCATTAAAAGGTCTAAAACACGGGAAAGAAACAAATGGGTTATAATCCATAAACACATCCGAATAATCTTTACACCAAGGGAACGGACCTTAGTAGAGTCTGTGAGAAGCTCAGTCCCAGCCGGATAAGAAGCATAGAATTGGTCGGCTCTGGAGAATCCAGCTCTCGTCCTGCAACAAAGAACAAAAATCAAAAAATATATATAACTAAAAAATATCGAACAAACAAAGGATGTAAGCATATAAACTTCCCAGATTAGTTCCAACAAAGAACACTTATATTCAATGAACTCACGTATTGTTGGTGTAGGCATAGCTGATGAGAGCAGTGAAGCCGAAAAACCCAGCATAAGAAACCATTCGGCGGAACTTCTGGATTCTCCCAATCTCATTACAGCCTTCGTAAAGTCTCCACATGATAAACTTCGGCATCCACATTCCTGAAAGTAACGAATTTGGTCATTACTATCAAACATGTACTCTGCCACTCGATCTGATAATAAAACCAATTTGGTTGGAGTCACTTGAAATGAAATGGGATCGATCAGGAAAAAGAAAAACAGAAAGAAAAATCTCATTTCCAATCAAGAAATTGGTGCAAAGGAACTGTACTTGAAAGAGTAGAAGAGAACTTCAAAGGAAACCTATCTCTCAGTTCCGAACCACTTTGTTTTTGTAGCCCGCCTCACGAATCAATGCCAAGATATTTTTGTATTCAGGGGAGATATGGGAAATTGGCAGTGTGAGCTTTTAATTGGACACAAGGGGTTGAGTTACCACAACCAAAATCTGACAAAAATGGGAATCCCAGTCCTGTCCAAGAATGAATTGATGAAAAACTCTGATAAAAATAAAATTTTAACAAAGATGAGAAGGGTCAATTGAATAAGCAGGTCTCCCACCCTTGAATGGCCTCGGCAACTTTTTATTTTGGTGAATAGTTATCACTGCCAAAAGTATTATATTATCTAGCTTAATTATAATTTACGAGATTAAAAATAATTCCAAAAAAAAATACAACTCCATGTAATATGTTTAACAACCACAATTATCTTCTCAACTTAAATGTATTATGATGTAATCGAATTCTCTCGGCCGACGATCTGCCATTACCTCGAGAGATCGGAACGCCGGGACGGCTGGTGATTGGAGGGTGATCGATGCCTTTGAAACACCTACAACCACAGATAATAGGTCAGAGAAAGCCGGAAATGTGTCCGACGAAAGCCCCTCCGATTCTTAAGTCAGGTAGGATGCGTGGGAGCAAAAAGAGAGCAAAAAAATATATATAAACTAACAGCGAAAGAAGTGTAATGATGAATACGGGAGCATACCTGGATATTTATAGAGGGGTTAGGCAGTGGCGGTGAGCGCTTAACCGGACGTACGGGGCGCTGGGGCACTTCTCTCACCGAAATCACTCTAAGATTGATGATTATCTTGGGCGAGATTATCTCCGCGATTCTCGGTGACTTTAAAGCCTTGAGAGAGGCGTAGAGTGGCTGGACTCTTGAAGGCGTGAACTTCTCCTCGGGAAACTCTCCGAGCTTTAGGTAAGTCCTAGGGTAGCTCTCCCGATCTCGTGGCGTAGTTCAGCATTTGGAGCGTGCTGCTCGGTCCTCGGGTCCCGAGGTGATATCAGGAGTATCCCTCTCCTAGATGAAGGATTGAAGTGTAGGACTATGTGTAACTGAGGTCGGGACCCGAGCTAGAATTCGTGCTTTTGAAGAAAACCATGATCCGCGTGATGTCGTATCTCAACAGTTAATAAAACGTTCATGGACTGTCCGGATGAAGATCGGGACCCGAACTACGAGTCGTGCTTTTGAAGAAAACCATGATCTACGTGATGTCGTATCTCAATCGTTGATTAAACATTTGCGGACGGTCCAGATGAAGCAGGCCCCGACTACCGAGACGACCTTTGGAGTTCCCTAGATGATTTGGGCCGTTGGTTGGGAGCGAGATCGGACGGTCGTGCCTCGTCCCGAGTGCTTATAAATAGGCGATGATTTCACTTCATTTTTCACTTTCACTTTTCACAGCACCAAACCTCTGTTAAAATTTCCTCTCGCTTCCCGAGCTCCCGAGCTGTTACCCTGATTCCCTGCTCTTAACTAGTAAGTCTTGTCTTCTCGAAAATGTCTTCCTCCAGTGATAGCGTAGTAAGGAGTGCGACCGAGTTCTTAGATAGCATTCCCCTTAGTCTAGAAACTCGTGGGCCGATGTTGCTCGACGTGACCGAGCTGGCCTCCTCGGGACGCCCTTGGTATGAACAGAAGGCATCCAACCTTAGGATATCGGATATTGTTAGGATCAAGCACTTACCACTAGGACAAAAGCTATAACTGTTAGCCAAGGTGCAACTTTATCTTCTTATAATGTGGCAGCGTAGAGTGCACCTATTATGTGCGTTAGGGTTGGGTTGTTAGGCCCATGAGTCAGGGGAGGTGCATGTCGAACTGATCGTGCTGCCTCAATTCCTTTGCAGATCAGTCTTACCATTTTTCTACCACCGGCCCTATCTCCAGTAGAGATAGTATTACCCGAGATCTGGCATCACACTTTTACAGCCTATATGGCCAACCAGATCAAGCGGCACAACGTCAGCAGCTTGACGTACGAGAACTTCCCAGGAGGTCACCCATCACAGTACTGTTCTCACCCTTGCACGCTTAACTCAACAATCCCCCCCCCCAAGAAGTATAGAAAATGCTTCTTGGGAGACTCTAATCCCTGACCTCGCTCTGATACCAATTGTTAGGATCAAACGCTTACCACTAGGCCAAAAACTTAGTTGTTAGCCAAGATGCAACTTTATTTCCTTATAATGTGACAGCGCAGAATGCACCTATTATATCGTTAAGGTTGGGCTGTTAGGCCATGAGTCAGGGGAGGTACGTGTCTAACTGTGAAAATTCAGATTTCTAATTAGTGAGTAATCGGATCTTGAGTTAGATTAGTCACGAGAATTAAGAATTTAGATTTCTGGAATTTCGAATTTTGGTGAAATCTGTTCGAACGGTTTGAGAGATCTGGATTCCTGAGATCTGGTCGTGTATTGTTGGGATTTTGAATGAGATCTGTTTCTCCTTAGCGTTTCGAAAAGCACCGTGAATTTGGATAAAACGGTGTCGTTTTGGAGAGATCTGGTTGTCGAGTATGGCGTGGAATGTTTTTGTTGTTCTTCGTAATTTCGGATTCGGTGACGTCAGCAGGTCTCATGGGTGACGTAAGCAATCTTGTGCAGGAACGTGATAGCGTTCATTTGAGAGTTGCGCGGTGAGATTTGATGACGTAAGCAGATTCCACGAGCTGGTCAACGGGAAGCGTTGACATCTGATGTTGCGCAGGCGTGAAATCTGTTTTTGCTCATACGCCGTCGTTTTGAGTTGAGGAACCCCGAGAGCTTCTGCGTGAACGTGATTTTGCTGGTTTCGTTGAGCAGAGCTTGTTTCCAGTTCTTTCGAGCTTTTGGTGAGCATTTCTCGTTAATTTGAGCCCTTACTCTTGTTGTTAGAACCTGCGTAGCTAGGAAGAACTTGTATGGAATTCTGGCCGTAGGTATTAGAGTGTGTAGGCTCAGATTTGTGCTTGAGATGAGCTAATTGTTGAAACCTTAAAACAGACCCAGGGATTTTTGAGTCGCGATTTCCGTGGGGTTTCAAAGGGCAGTAGGCTTGAATGGTTGCTGGCCGTGCGTTGTGAAATCTGTAGAGGTAAAGTGAAGCTGTTAAGGTACGATGAGCAGCCCTTAGCAGTTAGCGCATGAACTTGTTTATATTTCAGGCTATGAATTCGTGAGATGCCTATTACGTGATTTACGTGAAATCTGGAATATTGTATTGACTTGAATTGATTGAATTATGTTCCTGTTTCATGTGTCATAAATTGTATGCATTGAGAAATGATTAGATTGGCATACATGCATACATATTGGGCCTTTACAGATTTGATTGGTGACCCTATCCACGTTGGAGCTGGCCAACAGATATGTTGTGTACCAGTCTAACGCTATCATCGGAGTGGTGTTGCCAGATTTGAGAGGCTACCACTGGGCTGTGACTGTTGGTGATCCGGATCCGCCCCCCGGCGAGGCAGCGGAAGAACAATAGATAACAGCCGGGAGACGATCAATACGAAAAATTCAAAACAAACTACGACATTCATAGGATGTTTAAGCGATTACCTTGCTGGCACTTGTTCCTGGCTCCAACCGGAATTACAAGAACCCGGCTCTTCTCGGTAGATTGCGGTAGATAATCGCCAATCCGGTCCACGACCAGAACCGAGACTCCTTCGTCAGGCTGCACTAGAAGCACTGACGAATTCTGCACGAACGGATTCTCCTCGTCGAGTTGGCCGGAAACAAATTTCCGGCGAAGATAGGCGACGGTGGCGGCGGTGCGTGGGCGGCGGCGGCGGCGGCGCAATTTGAGAAGGGAAGGAGGCGGCGGTATTTAGTGCTAGGGTTAGGTCAAGTTGTGAGAGTTGTTACTAATCAAGTCTCTTAATACATTTAAATACATTAAGTGTAGGAATTGGACCGGCCCAACGGGCCCGGGTCCAACAATGAACATTAAGTTCATCTCCACCACCGAGACTTCATCGTAACTCCGATCATTGATCAGATCGGACCGATCGACTCAGTTTCCGAAACTGAATAATATGATCTGAAAAACCATTTTTCAGAACCCCAGTGCAAAAAGACCGTTTTGCCCCTCAACAGCGTCAAACCCCGGTTTGACCCCTGTTGACTTTTAGGAAGTCGCACTTCCCGAAATCCTCTTCTCGTGCTCAACACATTGAACTGAGTATCCGTGCGGGAATCTCGAATCTAGTACTTGTCTAGGTCTTTACTCAACACAATTGTAAATCATTACACACATAATGAAAGTAAAGAATGCCATATAAGAAAATGCGAATTTCATATTTAAAGATCGTTTGTACAAGAGTCTATAAAACCCACATGCCACAAGTTGGCTAGTTGGGCATCTACTCTAACAATCTCCCACTTGCCCTAAAGCCAACTACTCATCAGACACAGTCCCATTGTTTCGCGATGTTTTTCAAACAACGGTCCAGGCAAGGGCTTCGTAAGTGGATCAGCAACGTTGTCCGCAGAGGCGACTCTCTCAACTGCTATGTCACCTCTAGCCACAATATCCCGGATTATGTGGTATTTCCTAAGTATGTGTTTGGATCTTTGGTGAGACCTAGGCTCCTTTGCTTGCGCAACGGCACCCGTGTTGTCACAGTACACCGGGACTTGACCAACTCCATTAGGAATGACGCCCAAATCTTGGACGAAATTCCTTATCCAAACGGCCTCCTTAGCAGCAGCTGATGCTGCAATGTACTCAGCCTCAGTGGTTGAATCCGCGATGGTGTCTTGCTTGGAACTCTTCCAAGAGACAGCACCACCATTGAGCATGAATGCAAATCCAGAGGTTTATTTCGAATCATCCACGTCACACTGGAAGCTAGAATTAGTGTAGCCTTCCAGTTTCAGTTCATCACCCCCGTAGACCATGAACATATTCTTAGTCCTTCGTAAGTACTTGAGAATATCCTTCACGGCCTTCCAATGCAATTGGCCGGGGTTGGCCTGGTAGCGGCTCGTGACACTCAGAGCATATGCGACGTCTGGTCTAGTCGAGATCATGCCATACATAATACTACCTATAGCCGAGGCATATGGTACGCGTGCCAAACTCTCTATCTCCTCATCAGTCCTTGGACACATAGACTTGGATAGAGTGACCCCGTGGCACATAGGTAGGTGTCCTCTCTTGGACTCTTCCATAGAGAACCTCTTAAGTATGGTATCGATGTAGGTAGCTTGGATGAGTCCGAGCATCCGTTTAGATCTATCCCGATATATCTGTATTCCAAGAATATAGGATGCTTCTGTTAGAGTAGATGCCCAACTAGCCAACTTGTGGCGTGTGGGTTTTATAGACTCTTGTACAAACAATCTTTATATATGATATTCGCATTTACTTATATGGCGTTCTTTACTTTCATTATGTATGTAATGATTTACAATTGCGTTGAGTAATGACCTAGAATGCACTAAAGCGTATGTTAGATGTGATAGTGGGTATGACGGCTATCATGAAACACATTTAATAGTCGCTGTGTATTCTGAACATGTTCCTAGTCGATTGGGCCGTCAAAATGAGGATAAGGCCGCCCGAGTTCGAGACTAGTATCTGCGATGCAAAGTACCATGTTTCATTGGTAGGGAACATTGTGATGTTCTGAGCATGCAGATAGATAGTGACCTGGTGATCTATCGAACTACCCTCGTTCGGACTTTCCAAGTGGTTACCATTTGTCGAGTGGATAAGTCCGAGGTCTTGGTTGTACTGATTAGTCCTCACGACTCGAAACGTCATTGAGACTCTACATGATAGGCGTCTCACTTTGACCCATTTGCCGACTCACCTGGAGTCATAAGGCGTCGGGATTGGGTGAGACCCCGATGCATGTAGGATTCGATGCATCGTTGTCGATGATTCACCGCTCGCAGACATGCGTGGATATCCTATGCTATCTGAGGGGATAATAGTGTATAAATCTCTGGCCAGATTACTAGAAGTGTTTTAGGTAAATGTGTTTACCTAGTTACAATCGCGATGTCACTATTTGATCTCCAAGATGTATGCATAGTTATCAGATCTATAGCGACTCTCGATTTACCAATGGTCGTTGATCTGATCGGGATATATGGATTGAAAGGACCGTACTGTATGCTAACCATGACCGACTGGTTCTTGCAGGCACTATCAGTGATACCTAGGGGATCATGGGGCGATGTTGCTAGATGCTTTACCATGATCCGTTGGGCAGGTCCGGAATTGTGATTCCGGAGCCACAATGGTTGTGGGCCCACGGCTAGCCTGAACCATTGAGGGTCACACAAGTACTAGATTCGAGATTCCCGCACGGATACTCAGCTCAATGTGTTGAGCACGAGAAGAGGATTTCGGGAAGTGCGACTTCCTAAAAGTCAACAGGGGTCAAACCGGGGTTTGCCGCTGTTGAGGGGCAAAACGGTCATTTTGCACTGGGGTTCTGAAAAATGGTTTTTCAGATCATATTATTCAGTTTTGGAAACTGAGTTGATCGGTCCGATCTGATCGGCGATCGGAGTTACGATGAAGTCTTGGTGGTGGAGATGAACTGAATGTTCATTGTTGGACCCGGGCCCATTGGGCCGGTCCAAGTCCAACACTATTTAAATGTATTAAGAGACTTCATAATTAATTAACTCAAGACATTGTTACAACCCTAAACCTAGACTTGGCCGGCCCCCTCCTCACTCACACGCCGCCGCCCACGCGCCGCCGCCGCCGATCTTCGCCGGAACTTAGTTTCCGGCCAGTTCGACGAGGAGAATCCATTCGTGCTGATCTCGTCAGTGCTTCTAGTGCAGCCTGACGAAGGAGTCTCGGATCTGGTCGTGGACCGGATTGGCGTAAACTACCGCAATCTACCGAGAAGAGCCGGGTTCTTGTAATTCCGATTGGAGCCAGGCACAAGTGCCAGCAAGGTATTCAATTTTGAACACCCTATGTATGACGATTATTGAATTGTCTTATTTTTCGTATTTATCGTCTCCCGGCTGTATTTTTTTGTTCTTCCGCTGCCTAGCCGGGGGGCGGATCCGGATCCCCAACAGTGGTATCAGAGCCAGTGTTTTTCCGGATCTGATTATACGAATTGCCATAATTGTATCTAATCTTTTGATTTCAGATCGGATCAATCAACGAAATCATGGAATCGGCCACCGGCCGCCGCGTGCGGCGGTTCCTCATGCGACGCATCGCGCGTGCGCGCTTGGATGCGCATGTCGCGTGCGCTGGCCGCGCGACATTGGCCGTGACGTGCGCGCCGTCTCACGCACTGCTGTGCGGTTGGTCGAGCGCCGCTGCGCGCTTGCTGGCCGGATGGTTGCGCCGCTGTGCGCCGCTCCTCGCGAGTGGTTGCGGGACGCAAACGTGCGACGATGGACGGTGAGTGGTCGACCGATTGCGAGCGAAGGAGACGATGCGCGCAAAATCGTTGCGCGACGCTAGCGCTGGAAGCGCGCCGCCGTGCGCCGCCTTGGGCGAGCGCTGGTCGCCGCCTCGCGCGAGGTGTTGCGCACACTTGCGCCGTTCCTCCCCACTGCTGCACGCCATGGTCGATGCAAGCTGGCGCTATCGTGCGACGATGGCCGGCCGAAGCATGCTGCTGGTTGCGCGCCTGCCGCCGCGAG